>APFE031042097.1:53395-87930 GCA_000404065.3 Pinus taeda
CTCTTTGTATGAGGGTATTGTATTTGAGGCTGTGAGATAGATGTGTATTCTGTGTGAGCGAGAAACAGACCCCCCCTTGGCGGGGGGTTTCGGGGGCAGCACCCCTGAAGCTAAAAACAGCTGTAAAATTACCTTGTAAAAGTATAGTAATTTCTAGTCAATCTGGGCCGTTCATTAGGTGGATGATCTGAAAGTAGAACTTATGTTTAGTTTAGGGTTTTTTGCCCTAGAAGGCAACCCCTCTCTTTGTATGAGGGTATTGTATTTGAGGCTGTGATATAGATGTGTATTGTGTGAGCGAGAAACAGAGAGGTGAGACTGTGAGAGAAAACAGAGGATATTACAGCGGCTTTGCTGTAGGTTGTGTCTCTTCATTTTGCTGGATAATAGAAAGGAAGGACTGGCTATTCGAGGTGGACGTAGCCCAAACTGGGTGAACCACATATATCTGTGTCTCTCTTGTTTTGTGCCTTTTCTGTGTTTATATTTCTGCAATATTTTATGTGTTCCATTACTCCGTAATATATAATTTTCTAACACTAGTGCGAGTCATGAACCTTCAAAAGGAACCTGCTTAGGAAGCACGGGTGTAGAAATGAGAAATTTCTCAGAGTCCAAGTCTTTTGGAATCTTCAACTTTCCCTTCCTCGAAGGGATATATTGAGGGAGCTTTGTGATGTGCTTCGCTCCTTCAGCATCAACATCTTTGTTTCTCTAGCCTTCTTCTACCTCCAAGTCTACAACCTTCTCTTTTCCTTTGGCCAACTACTTGCATTTCTTTTGGGTTGGTGTCGTGGTATGATTCCTAGGGGAAGCATGTATCTATACCGGCTTTTGCTGCTTCTCCTTTTCCATGGATTATTTCGATCTGGGCGACCTTGGTGCTGTAGGCAACGTAGACATAATTTCAATACCGAATATTTGAAGGCTTGGGGCATTGGATACAGTGGCCTCTATACTCACAACTTCTGCGGGGTTGGTGGAAGTCATCTTCTCCATAAGTAGTTCACGAGCTTCAAGAGAAACATTTATGTGGACAAACAACTCTTCCCAAAACGCTCGGCTCATAAGCAATAGATAACAAATTTTAGAAAAAGTTCCAATTATGAAAAGTGTTCTTTGTTGGAATGGTACGTGTAATTTATAGGGGTTTTTAAATTCAAATTTGACTATTCCCCTAAATTTTGACCATTAATGTTGTTTTGGTGGCAAATCTTCAAAGATTTTGTCCTTAAATTCCACCAGCCTTCTCCCCTTAACTGTCTTCTAGCTGTCAAATCTTGAATAGTGACTCCAAAATTCCCTTTCTTGCTGTGCTATGTGGTGCCTCTTCTCATAGTGTAGCTTCCTGCACGCAACCTCATATATTGTAACTTCACCATCTTTTGCGCATCTTGCCTACTCCGTAATCGTCCAACCTTGGTAGTGTAGTTTATAGTCTTGCGGTCACTTACAACTGCCTGAAGCACTAAGACTATCCTACCACCATATAGTCTTTGCGCCAGATCCCCTATATATGGCTTTGCGAGCTAAACTATGCCTCCATCTGTAATTTATTTGAGAACATACGGCCCTAGCCAATGCATATGATATTTCCTTGGAAACTTAGTGAAATTACTACCATATAACAAAACCAAATCATTTACCTTGAATGTGTGGAGCTTGATGTGTTGATCATGCCATGTTTTTTTGCGCTCCTTATGTACTTGTTGATGGAAACAGACAATAATCGATCCTCTTCAAGATCCAACAGTTGCATGAGCCATTCCTCCAAGGCTTCATGATCTACCATACTTGTGAGAGATGCAATGTGCATAATAGGCACGATATACTCCATCGAAATCACAGCTTCTACACCATAGACCAGTCTAAAAGGTGTTTTCCTGGTCAATTTTTTACAAGTAGTCCTATAAGCCCATAGCACTATAGGTACTTTCACATCCCAATGATTCCGCTGTGCATTAGAAATCTTCATTAGCTTGTTATCAAAAATATTATTAAATACCTCAACTGTTCCATTAGCCCAAGGATGATATGAGGTGCTCTTATGATGATATACTTGGAACTCCTCAGCCAACGCGCTGATTGTCTCATCCGGAAAGTGCATACCTTGATCGCTCATTAGTACTTTCGAGCAACCAAATCTAGTTAAGAAATATTCAAAAAAAATTTGTCATTGTAGTCCCTATGTAGTCCTTAATCAGTTGTGCCTCTGCCCATCTGGTTAGATATTCTATCACAGTGATGATATAGCACGCACCTGTCTTTTTTCCTGAGGGCTGAATTGGCCCAAAGAACTCAATTGCCCATTTTTCAAATGGATGCAAATATACTTGAGGATTTAATGATAGCTCATCCCTCTGTGATGGTCTGTCTACTCTCTAACATGCATCACATGCCCTACAATACACCTTGGAATCTTTATGCAACGTAGGCCACCATAGACTTGCGCGCAAAATATTTTACGCAATCACCTTTCCTGCACAATGTCCTTCTAAACCCCTCCATGAGCTTCAATGATAATGCTACTTCTCTCAAAATTTGGCACATATCTTCACAATATGTTGTCTGTGCCCATCTTTTATAGATGTCCAACAATCACCACCCATCTTATATAGATATTCAACAATCACCAAAAATTTTGCCACGCGCACTACTAGCTCCTTCTTTTATTGACTTGTATATCCTTCTAGTGCCATCCCTGTAGTCAAGAAATGAATGATATCTACAAATTGGTTATCCACTATGCGGAATGCGAAGAGCTACACATCGTGAAATCCTTCCTCCAAATTAGTAGGCTCCTCTCCTATTTTGATCCACAACAGATGGGCGGGTCCTTCATTCAACCTACGTGGCTTCACAATGACCTCAAAGTCATACTTCTGGAATAGAAGCAACCATCGGCAAATATTCCCCCCCAACATAGGCTTATTGACTAGGTATTTAAAGATAGAGTGGTCTATGTAAATTTTGAAATGTTTTCCCAATGGACAGTGCCTGAAATTTTGAAGCTTGTAAACCATAGCGAATCCTTTGTGCTTTGTTGTTGAGTAATTCTTCTCGGCCTTTGATAATTTCCTGCTCATGAAGGAAATAGGGTGGTCTGTCTCTCCTTCATCGACTTGTGTTAGAACTGCACCCAATGCAATGCAAGAGGCATCAACATGTACATAGAATTCCTTCTTCCAGTCTAGTACAACCAAGATCGATGCAATGACCATCTTCTCTTTCAATACATCCAAACTGCACTTACATTCTTCATCCCAATAGATTGTAGCATCCTTCTTCAACAGTTTCTCCATGGGCACGATAATCTGAGCATAAGCCTTGATGAATTTCCTATAATATATGGTATGTCCTAGCATCACGTGCAACTACTTAACACTCATTGGGGCCTCAAAATTCACTATCACTACGATCTTGGCAGGGTCCACCATCATCCCTTGCTTGCACACCACATGACCCAGGAAAAATCCAAAGGGGACACTGAATAAACACTTCTTTAAATTTAGCGTGATCTGGTACCTGTGACATGTATCCAAAATCAAGCATAGGATTGCTACATGGCTCTTCACTAACCCGAACATCTTCTAGTCGTCAATGTATACTTCCAAAAACTTATAGATGAACTCCTTAAATTACACTATAAATACGTGAGATAATATTGTAGATGTACTCTTGAGTCCAAATGACATCAAAATATACTAGACACAACCCCATTTTGTCACGAAGCTTGTTTTTCTCCTATCCTTTGGTGCGATATTGATATGATGGTACCCAAAAAATCCATCAGTGAACGAGTATGCCTCCTGCCCTCCAATGTTATCCAATACTTCATCTATAAACAATGTTGGGAATGGGTCATGGACATAGGAATTATTAAGCTTCCTTAGATCTATGCAAATCCTTATTTCATCCTTTTGTTTCTTCTCTTGAACTACCATGGGGCTCACCCAATCAGATTCTTCCACTGGTTCTATGATGTCTACTGCCAGTATTTTATCCAATTCCAAGCGATCCTTTTCTTTATACTTAGGATTTAGGTGATACGACTTCTGCTTAACAAGCTTCACATTAACCTTCAGAGTAATTTTTTTAACACCTAGGTCTCCTATTATGCCCTTCAAGTTCAAAAAATTAGTAGGGAACATATCCTCATATTCGCGGAGTAACTCAACAACCTTGTCCATAGTAGAATCATCCCAATAATCCCCAATTTTTGAAAACTTTGGTTCGACTTCAGTCCCAATGTTCACTTTCTTGGTTTTCAATGGCATGGTGATGTCTGGTTTCTCTATTTGTGGGCCTTTGACTTCGTGATTCCATACGGCCTTTGGAATATTAATATTTCTTGGGCCATTGTCCTCCCCTTCAACTGTCACATTATAAACATTCTAGCGCATTGCGCAACTAGGTGCTCCAATCTACTTGGACCCATTCTAGAGGTTCTTGTGGTATTTTGAAGATCACCATCTTAACCTCCTGCAGAGCTTCATCAATGATCTCGAACCCATATTTAAAGCTGAAGGTCATCACAAATACTTCCCTTAAGATAACCCACTTCATGGTGCCATGGCGGAGTTCTGTCTCTAAATACTAGTTCATGGGGATTGTGTTTAAAGTATGGAAAAATAAGTGTACCCATTCCAGTTGTGGTTCCATCTCGTAGGACTTTTTCCACTTCGCCAGGTGATCGCGCGGATCATCCCTTCCATCATATTTCTCATTCAATCAAAGGTCAGGTTGACTAAAACAAAATCTCATCATTCTCTTATAACCTCACCATCCATCAAAGCTATCCTTGTGCATACGCCACCATCGTGTTGGTATAGTGCACAGTGCCAATTCTAGCGCTTGGAAATAGTGATGCTCAAGTACTTATCATTCAAACATATCCAAAAATTTATCCATGTCAGTCAAACCATCATAATAAGGTAAATTCCTTACCTCCAACAAAACGTAGCACAATGATTTAGTCATCATATTGTATCACAGTGTAGATACTTCATGCATCTGATTATGCCAATGCTCCAACTCTTCATCTAAATCAGAGATGCAGGAACTCTCTCAGTCCGATATCCAATCATGATCTTGCGCCATTATTTTTTAGATATGGTTTAAATCATCCTCACTTTCTTCATAGTCATGGACTGGTTCCGTGTAGAGTGTCCTTTTGTAGGGTCCAACGATACTACAACTCAAAATGATTTTCATTCAAAGGGCATTGTCCTCTTCTTCAAGTTGATGACTCCATTCATGTCAATGGACCGCAGGATATGGATTACTATCATCAATGATCTCTATTACTTCAAAATTAGCCAGTGCACTCTCACCTTTGACATCCACTGTTACTCCATGTAGTCGTCCCATAGGGATGATCTTCTGTTGGTTTTCCATTAAAAGATGGATTGGAGCCCACTGTAGCATAGGTCTCCCCATTCTCTATTTAGGAAAAAATTTCGTGTCAAACCCCAGATCTAGAATGACCTGGTCCATCTCATATTCTATTATCTACACGGTGAGCCTGATCTCACACCCTATTCTTGCCTTATGTTTGCCAAATTTTTTGATGACGCGGTACCCATCAGGGGAATTTTCTTGGCCAACGCACTTGTTTATTAACTCTTGTAGGTCTTTCACAGCTTTTTTATCATGCAACAACTTCATGCAGGTCTCCAAAAATGTGGTAAGCATAGAGGGATCGACCTCTGAAGGTGTGGGTCTCTTTGAATTTGTTCTAGATCACTGAGGCATATGCCTCGACAAATAATTTCTTGGATTCCATAAATGTTTCCTTTGCGTGCTCTAGATCAAAACTAACCTCGTTTTCTAGGGGCCTTGCAGACCCATCAATACTCTTCAAGTTTCTTTCCTTTGTCATCACTAGTCATTATTATGCTCCTTAACACTATATTCACATTTTGGTCTTCTTCGCATGGCTCAAATCTCATAATTTGTAAGTTCTATGTAGGTTGTTGAGGTTGCACCATTTTCTCCTACATCTTAGCTATCAATACAAGGCGTTCTTCTATAATGTGGTCAAACAGGCTATAATATTGACATGACGGGCGTGTTTGATTCTGACACTCTTGTGCATGGTGCCCTGGTGTTCCAAAGTTATAACAAATGACCTATCTGTGACCCCTACTAGGTCCTCCTCCTCCTCAGCCTCATCCTAATCTTTGATATCCTCCATGCACTACCCCTGTGCCCTGGTTTGGAGGCTGAGTTTGTTCTTGCATCTGATACGTAGGCATTCTTTCCATCATCAGTTCATAGCTGTGATAGTGGCACTAATCGTGACCCACTAATTTACAGAAGTCATAGAATAACTACTATGGTGTCTAAATGAACTTTTGAAGCAGATGAAAATTATCTGTTACATGTTTTCCAACTACTCGAAAAATAGCACACCAAAGTGTGGCCCCCATGCTTGGTCCTACTGGGAATTTTGGCTTTAGGGGAATTGGTCCCCTTCCTGTAATATAATTCATGAAGACAGGGCAATAGTTTTTATCATGCCCCTGGCTCTTGCATTTTAGACACCAAAACTCCGCTTGCACCTCTGGTTTAGTTTCCTTCTCTTTCTTCAAGCTATGCAATTCCAAGAAGAGGTTCTGTAACTGAGAGTGAATTTGTTGTACCCCCAAGGTTAGATACTAAATGGGCATTGAATGCAATCTCATCATGATTTCCAGGGCTTCTATTTGAGTTCCTATCTTCTGCTTTGACAAATCAATCCTCAGGTGAGGCAGAAGTGAAGCTATGAACCACTCGCGATGTTTGCCATCTGTGAGATTCATATTAGCTTCGTGAATTACACATTTCAGCCTTTGATCTAATTCCTATGCTGCGTCATCAACCCTCATCATGATCTCCTTAAAACTAACTATAGTCTGCAAGTCATACTTAGGCTTGCTAAAATCCTTGTTCAAAGCATCCTTAGTATTTGCTAGCAACACCAGATGATTATCATAGAAGTACATAATATACCATGTTAGCATGTGATCCTACAGAGCAGTAACCAACTACACCTTCTTTATATTGTCATCAGTAATCTGATGTGTTTTCCACACATCATTCACAACAAACAAAAATTGATCTGTATCCTCACTCCATATGCTCTTAAAAATCAACAACTTCATTGTGTTCGACATGTTGAATGGTGGTGGCGGTGGTGGAGGTATGGACGAAGGTGTATGTGGTGGAGGTGGAGGTGGAGGTAGAGTGGTTGGATAATTTATCTACATAAAACCCTGTCTTATCAGCTGAACAAAACTCTGTAGTGAGGCCTGTACCGCTTCCTCATTGTCACTTGAAGGAGGTCGAATCAATGTGTTATATTCAAGACCTAATCTCTCTCGATCTCTGAACAGATTTCCACTTCTTGTAGTTCCAAACATCAAGGCAATGACATAACCCATTTTTCACACAACAACATCTTAATCCAGGTATTCAAAGATCTGAGATAATTACCTTGCGGTCCTTTGAAAGCTCCACCTTAGTGTAGCTAACTAAGGTATCAATTGTGAACTCTATAACAAATCCTCCTATAACTTGATCGAGCTAGTGATCAACAATGTACATGATCTTATCTTCTAAAGCTTCCAATATTCGCACTAGCTCCGGGGTCCACACTATTAGATCATCAAGCTTCCACCTTCCTCGGGCATTTGCTAGCTTAGCTATCCACTCATATAATTCAATCGAGAAGGTGAAAAAGAAAATTTCATGTATATCTATATACAAATACCTATCCAACCATTGCTCCTTTGACAGGTGCAGATTCCCGTTTTCCTGCGCCGTGAATTCGTGAATTCATGAATTTTCCTGTCCAACGACTTTTCAATTTCCATCTTAGTCGGATTCCAGTGATGCGATATCACATATCCTTAAGCAGATCTCGGTCCCAAAAATGGAACCAATTTTTGGCTTTAGGGGTCTTGACCTAAGTTCGGAGTTAGTTGCGCTAAAGAAAATGTTACACTACTGGCCCTTTCGGTAAGAACCCATGTTGCGTAGGTTGTAATCTCACCCGAAGCAGTATGGGGGGATGACAAAACCAATTTTTTGCATCTAAAGATTAGTGTGATGTCTTTTAATACCATAGATATGCCTTCACACAAACCTATAAGCCCATGGGGCTTGGTACTGCAACTTCCTTTAAACAACCTCTATACCTCAACGAAGGTCTATGACGGGTCTTTATGGACCCTTAATAATCGTATCATCTACTTACGTTCATAATAAGGTAACCCTAGATCTGAGCTTGTGCATATATACTAAGTATTTTCATAAACACAACAAAATATATCACAATCTTTGTGAAAGTACTTAACATTCAATGCTTATAGTTATTAAGCTTTATTCCATAAAGTTGCACATCATTAGGTCAATATTTCATAAATATGTTATCCATCCACAACATATGTTTCAATCATAAATAAATATAAGTAAACAGATAAACACAAGAGTTATTCAACAATCTTATTTATTGATCTTCAATATGGTATTATAGACTCAAAACTACTCTACACACTCAGCTGCAGGGGTCTGCACACTCAGTTGCGGACTCTACCCAGTCCTTTGCACACTCAGGTGCAGAGGCTTTCTCTCCTATTTGATCCTCTTCTCTGCACTAAGAATTTCAAGACTTCATTCGTTATCCTTCATGACTTTTCTTAGACTCTCTAAGACACACCTATTTGTAGCCTTTTACATATAATCCCATGGTCTGTGGACCATGGGTAGGTCTCAAAACTGAATCAACATTTCCATAAGCCAAGGGCTAAAACCCTTTTTGAATCCTAATCACTTACACGCTCGCATCCAAAAATTGCGAAGACTTTTAATCCTTTTAAAAATTTTACATAAAAACTTGGGTTTTTAGCCCCAAAACTGATCAAGGGGACCCCATCCCAACACAACACCACACTACTAGACCTCCCACTAGTTCCTCCAATAGTTGGAACTAGTTTAACTGACTTTAACTCAGTTAAATTGAATTAATTAATTACAACTCAAAATAAACTCAATGAAGGATCCTATAATGTAGGAGACACTTTACATGACTCAAGTTATACCCCCAACACGAATTAACTGAGCCAACTTAGTCAAATTAACTTAGTTAACTAGCACAAGTTGTCATGAGATGTGGAATTACAATTTTATTCCCAATTTAATTCAAGGGCAAAATTTAATTAGTATTTTCTTGTTGTGTTTTCAAAACTTCATCTCAACAAGAAATGGATTATCTGCTACCCTGATCCTACCTTTATGTAACCTGAATTTTCATCTTGGAAATGCCTTTGTCAAAATATATGCATTCCATTCTTCGGTAGGAATGTATTTTAACAGCATGTTTCTCCCTTGCACACAATCTCGTAGTTGGTGGTACTGGATGTCGATATGCTTGGACCGTTCATGAAAAACTATATTCTCAAAGAGTTTGATACAACTTTGATTATCACAGTAAACTGTTGTAGGATTCATCTTCTGAAAAAATAACCCAACAAGGATCTTCCTCATCCAGATAGCCTCACAAGCTGCTTGACTAGCAACTATGTACTTTTCTTTTACTGAATTGAGTGCAACTAATCTATTCTTCTTGTTGTACAAAGAAACTATTGTTGACCCAATACTAAAGATTCACCCTAATGTGCTCTTCCTATCTGATGGAATCCCTGCCCAATCTGCATCTATGAAGCCTTGAAGCTTCACCCCCTCTGGTCATCTATACCAAAGACCGAACTGAGTGGTTCCTCAGAGGTATCTCAACCCATGTTTATATGCCTTCCAATAGAGTTTGGTTTTCTTAACCATTGCTTGACTAAGCTGGTTAACTAAAAAACATATTTCTGGTCGTGTGTTCACCAAATACATAAGTGAACCCATAAGCTTCTTGTAAATAGTAGCCTCTACTACTTCACCAAGAGTAGCATCTTCCTTCCTCCAATTTACTGCTATAGGAGCCTCCATGGGCTGTCCATGTAGAACCTCTTCAGTATCTCATTGGCATACTTTCCTTGATAAAGAAACAATTCCTCATCTCCTTGCCATAATTCCATACCAAGGAAATTATGCATGAGCCCCAAGTCCTTCATCTTGAATTCTCTTGCAAGATCCTCTTTTGCAAGATTTTACTAGCTTCTCATCACCTGTTAGAATTAAATCATCGACATATAATACTATAACCAACAATTTTCCTTCAACAACAATATGGGAAAGGGTTGCATCTGCTTCAATTTTGGTGAAACCCAACCTGGTGAAATAATTGTCAGCCCTAGTGGATGAGCATGGGGTGCTTTTTTCAATCCATACAATGCTCACTTGAGTATGAACACATGTGTCTCTCTGATAAAGGTCTCTATCCTTTCGGTTTCTCAATGTACACCTCTTCCTCATTCACATTGTTGAGACCGTTGTCTTCACATCCATCTAATTTATATTCCATCCCATCTATATTGAAAGTGATAGAATAGATCAGATTGAAGAGTACCTTGCTATTGGAGCAAAGCTCTCCTTATAATCAATTCCCTCCACCTGAGAGAACCCTATGGCCACAGATTTGGCCTTGTGTTTCTCCACACTCCCATTTGCTACTTGCTTTACCTTGTAAAGCCATCTGTAACTCACCATTGACTTGTTTGTTGGTCCTAGGACCACTTCCCAAACATTGTTTCTGATAATGGAGTCATACTCCTCAACCATGGCATCAACCCATACTAGTTTCTACACTACTTCCTAGAATGAGGATGGGTTAATCTCTACACTCTCACTCATCAAAGCCATGTAGCCAATGTACTAATTTGGTGACCTCCTCTGCCTGCGCTGTGATGTGGGTTCTCCCACATTATCTCTAGCATCATGCATCAATTTATCAACCTCTTTGGTGTGCTTCCTCCCATCTCCGAAAGTCTCTACATGAGTGGGTGCTTCCAATCTCTACTCATCTACATGTGGCTACTCTACATCATCTTGAGGTTCTTCCATTAGAGCTAAAATCTCCACATCTCCATGCAATTGAAGCTCCCTCTCAATGTGACATCTCATTGCCTTCTTTTCATTGAACGTCACATATCTACGAACCACTGTCATACTGTGAGATGGAAGGTACACCCGATAGTTGGGAGGTGTATCAGTGTACCCCACAAATATGCCTAACTCTGTTGTTGGATCTAGCCATTTCCATGCATCCTTGGTAACATGATAGTAAGCTGATGAACTAAAGATCTTGAAGCGCACCACATATGGTTTCTTACCTGAAAAATCATCTTCTATTGTATTGATCTTGAGAATTCGATGAGGACTCTTATTTTGCACATATATAACTATGTTGCATGCTTCACCGCATAAGTGCAACAATAGGCCTTTATCATGTAACGTTTCCTTTGAAACTCCCACAATACTTTTGTTCTTCCTTTCAGCCACCCCATTCTATTGTGAGTTATGGGGTTCTATTAACTCTCGTCGAATTCCTTCTGATGCAAATAATTTATTGAATTCATTTGACACATATTCTCCATCGTTATCACTCATAGGAGCTTTAAATTTCCTGCCAGTGTCTTTCTCAACAAATGCTTTAAATTCACAAAATTTAGTGACCGTCTGATCTTTCTTCTACATGAATAAAATCCAATATTTACCTAAGAAATAATCTACAAATATTACATAATACATGTGATTTGTCATGGAGGTTTTTGAGAATGGGCCACACACATCTCAATGCACTATTTCAAGGATCACTTGTGCTTGACTATCCTTATCATTGTCTCTCTACTATAGTGTACCCTTGGGAAGTCCTGTAGAAATTTGTTACATGATCTTCAAAGCTCCATGGTGCAAGTGACCCAATCATTTATGCCATAGCTCACCAATGTCTCGAGTTTGCTCCTTCTATGATTTTGTGCTCAAAGAAGCACAATCTTCTACATCCAATTTGTAGAGGTTCTTCACCCAAACCCCGATACGCTTCACTTGTCCTAAGGCTATGTGACAAAGGGGAGTATTTACTTTTCTAAATATCACATCGTAGCTATGATCCTCCAACATGGAAACTGAAACCAAATTCATCTTTAGACCCAGAACATACATGACATCTTTTAATGTAAGAGGAGATCCATAATCCCTCTAAAAGGTAACAATACTGATGTCAGTTGTGCTATACCTCCCATAATCTCCCATTTTGATGTGCATATGGAGGTCCTTATCCTCCAATTCACTTAAGAATTGTTTTTTACCATTCTAATGGAATGAGGATCCACTATTCAGATACCACACAATACCCATTACTGATATCACCATACAGGTGATGAGGGTGAAATCTAGCTCAAATTATGAAGCAAGAGCTTCACCTACCACCCCTCTTGAGGTATTCTTATAGGCCTTATCGTGCAAACACTTTGTTGCATAGTGTCCTAGCTCGTGACAGTGAAAACATTTAATCTTCGACATGTCCTTCTTCTTTTTTCTTTGACTGGAATATGATTTGGGATGGGATGAATTCCCTTTCCCTTTCTTTGCATTTCCATATAAGGCACAATTATCCTCATCATCATGCTTGAATGAGTATCAATCTCTGGTGTTCTACCAAATCTCTTCTTGCACCAAGTCAGACCACAAATGCTCCCACTATGGTAGATTCTCCCTCCCATTTAGTAGTCCCGATAGCTATGCCAAGTCTTGGGAAGGCCTAGAAGTGTTGGGTTGACTATATCACCTTCAAAAACTATAACACCAACAATTCCAAGCTCATCCTGACATTGGGTGAATTTGGTCAAGTAATTTGGTATTGTGTTTCCCTTCTCCATCTTGATTTTCCTGAGCTTGTCCTTTAGTGCCAACTTCCTATGGTCATTTCTATTTTGAAACAGGTCAGTCAAGGACTTCCACAATTCATCTAGAGTCTCCTTACCATGGAGGTTTGGGACAGTATGATCTCAAACTCCTTCTAGGATAATCTTTCTCGACTTTGCAACAAATTTTCTCCACTCTGCCATATCTTGAGCATCAACTGCTGCTAGTTGTAATTTACTAAAAAAATAGACTTGAATATACTCTACTCATCAACGGAAATAATTAAATAATCTCGAAATCACGAAGCATACAAGAGAAATAATTTAATCCACACATTACACAATGATTTCCTAGGGAAATCCACAGCTGAAAACCCCTGCTATCTGTATATTGCATTAGTCAGAAAATATGAGAAGATTGCAATGTTTTGCTCAAGCCTAAGCGACCCGTTGAAAAGTGGGCAACAATAAATGCTAAATTTAGAATGTGCTAAAAATAGAACTCCTAAAAATAGCATGCCTAAAAATAGCAGTTTGGCCAGTGAGGTCATTGGCCATCTATAGTGAGAGGTGAAGCTACTAAAAATAGAAACTTATAAAAATAGCATTTCTGGGTCCCTTCCTATTTTTAGCAGTCCCTGGTCTAATTATAGGAAGTAAAAACGAATTTGGTTTTACCAGTAGTTTAAAATATTAATTAATTAATCTCCATGAGTTAATTAGTTAAGGAAAATTAAACTATAAGTCTTTGTGAGATCATGCAATTATTTTCTCTCTTGATTTAGCAATTTATCCCTTGATTAAAGGAGATAAGGTTCAGTTCTATATTGAGAGGATTAGTTGACTTAGTTTAACTTAGTCAAGTCCAGTTAGATTAATTTAACAAGTTGTTAAATTAATGAGATATATTTTGTTGATGCATGCATGCATGTGACAACTATTATTTTTAGATAATTGAGTATTCTCCCATAAATAACTGATGCATGTTAGTTTAGACAAAGACCTAGTTGAGATGAGATGAGGGAAAATTTACTATCAGATGCTAGGATATTTCTAGTAAGTATTCCTTGCAACAGGTGGGAATCTATTTTCTTCTATGACTATGTCATTGGACCTGAGGTGACAATAAGTATGATTAGGCTAAATTTCAGCCTATATTTTGAGGCCTAAGTAGTCCATGAATTTCATCTTCTGATTATAGAGAGAGTAAGATAGCTATTGAGTTGATTCTTTTTGTATGTTGTTGAGGATCTCCACTTGATTGATAATATAGTATTGGAGTTTTATGTTGGTGCTTTCCCCAATGATATATTATGTGTTATGTGTGATTATTTCTCTTGATCAGTTATATGTGTTTATGCTTGATGTTGCTCATGAAATCGATTTTGCTTCTGCTTAGTGTTTTGTAGAAGTAGATCAAGTGTTTTGCTTTAGTACATTGCATTACCAGATTGATCTACAGGTGGGAAATTTATACATGGTATCATAGTTGACTAATTTGTAGAAAAATTCTCCAAAAATTCTACATGGTATCAGAGCATAGTTAATCAAGCAAGGAACAATATACAAGCAAAAGAAAGAAAGTCAAAGTTTATTATTTGGGATATAGATATCTAGTTCTGATCACAGTTCAGATTTCATCCAGATGGCCTTCACTGGGTTGAGGCTTGAGTATGCCCTTGACGGCAACTCAAAATACATAGCTTGGAAGGATCGCATGGAGGCAGTATTGGAAGATAATGGCATTAAGGACTTCATTGATCAAGATTTCCCTAAGCCTACTGATGCCACTCAAGTTGTAGACTAGAAGAAGAATGTGGCTAGATCTAGGAGAATCATCCTAGAGGGAGTTCGAGATCACATAGTCTCGAGCCTCCATGGGAAGGAGACTCCATTTTCAATGTGGAAAACATTGAAAGATTTATATCAGAATAGCAGTGATCAGAGGAAGTTGGCACTGAAGGAAAAGCTTCAAAAGATAAAGTGCGAAAAGGGCGACATAATCACTACATTCTTGAACAAGTTCACCAAATGCATAGATGAGCTTGCAAGCATAGGGGTCACTACTGTTGATGATGATATGGTGAGTCTAGCACTCCTTGGCCTTCCCAAGAGCTAGCATAGCTACCAGGACTTAGTGAATGGAAGGGACAAACTGCCAGATTGGGAACAACTAT
Source organism: Pinus taeda (assembly GCA_000404065.3). NCBI lineage: Eukaryota > Viridiplantae > Streptophyta > Pinopsida > Pinales > Pinaceae > Pinus > Pinus taeda. The sequence continues at coordinate 68,367 of APFE031042097.1, forward strand.
GGTCGGATTTGATGCAAGAGGAGATCAGACAAAACACCAGAGATGGAGCTTCTTCATCAAAGAATGATGATGAAAAGAACTTGGTTTTAGCATGTAAATCTAACAAAGGGAAAGGGAAGGCATCCCAATCCAAGTCTTCTCAAGGGGGGAAGAAGTTTGACAAGTCAAAGTTGAGATGCTTTCATTGTCATGAGTTGGGTCACTATGCTACTAGTTGTCCAAAGAGGAAGAAGTCCAAGAAAGGTTCCTCCAAGGATTTTGATGGTGATGCTCTAGCTTCACAATTTGAGATGGATTTCTCACTTATTGCATGCATGGTTTCATCCAGCATGGGATGTAATTGGTACTTGGACAATGGAGCTTCTTTCCACATGTCATGTGACAAGACTATTTTCAGCACTTTGGAGGAGAAGGATCTCTAGATATAGATTGAGATGGGTGATGACAGAAAGTATCATGTCTCAGGTGAAGGTACGGTTGTGTTTCGGAGGTTGCATGGTTCTCCCCTCTCTCTTTCTAATGTTATGTATGTACCAGGGCTGAAAAAGAATCTTGTGTCTATTGCTATACTTGAGGATAAAGGCTATGATGTATTCTTTAGTTTGGGAAAGGTTTTCCTAAGGCATATAGGCATTGGACAGACCAAACAGATAGGGATTTGAGTTAAGAATATTTATAAGTTACAAGTAGAAGACTCTGCTTCTTTGAGTTCCAAAGAAAAAGTGATGCATGGCTAAGATATTAGTGATTTATGGCATAGGAGACGGGGCCACTTGCATCATAGGGCCTTGAAGATCATGCAACAAATTTCTACCAAATTACCCAAGTGCAAACTAGAGCAAGTGAGCACATGCAAAGGTTTCACTTTGGATAAGTATGCAAAAATCTTCCTTTCATGATCGGGATGGTAGAGCAAGAGCAGTTTTGGATTGAGTTCATTTAGATGTATGCGGGCCCTTCTCTACAGCCTCCATCGGAAAGAAAAGGTATTATGCTATTTTTGTTGATGATTTTTCTCGTAGATATTGGATCTAATTCATGCAAAAGAAGGATCAAACCTTCTTGAAGTTTTGTGAGTTCAAAGCTTTGGCAGATAAAGAATCAAGGATGAAAGTAAAGGCCTTGCGAAGTGATAACAGTGGAGAGTATATTTCCCAGCAGTTCAAGGACTTCTGTGCTTCAAAAGGAATTAAACGGGAACTCACAGAACCTCATAACCCAAAATAGAATGGGGTGGCTAAAAGGAAGAATAGATCTATTGTGGGCGGAACTCAATCGATGTAGCATGAACAAGGCCTACCACTTCATCTGTGGGTTGAGGCATGCAATACAACAATATATCTTCGATACAGAAGTCCTCATCATATTTTGGGGATGAAGACACCTACGGAGGCTCTTTAGGGGAAAAGACCAGATGTGAGTCACTTTCTCATCTTTGGATGACCAATCTTCTGTCATGTGATGCTTAGAAGAAGCTATACCCAATAGCTAAGTTGGGAATACTTGCGGGGTACACAGATACACCTCACAACTATCAGTTGTTTCTGCCTACCAATCAAAGGACCGTAGTGCGTAGGGATTTGAAGTTTAATGAGCAATGAGCCATGCAAATATCACTTGAGAGGGAGATCACGTTGCATGGTGATGATGAGGAACTATCAATTCCTGAGGAGGAACCTCCAGATGATGTAGATCAGCCACATGTAGAGATTCCAGTAGTGGAGATCACCACTGCTGGAGAGTCTTCAAGAGAGGGGCGAAAATGCTCACAGGAAGCTGATAGATTGATGCAGGATGCGAGAGAGAATGTGGGGCAGCCTTCCTCTCAGCGCAGACAAAGAAGATATCCCAATAGATACATTGGCTACATGGCCCTGGTGTTTCCTGGAAAACTAGTGTCTTTTCGATCTGCTAGTTCCACTAGGATTGGCAGCTATCCTAGAAACAAATAATCAAAGAAATTTGCAATTTCCTCTATGTATGATAGATAAGAGAGAAGCACAGGAACCAACCTGGATCTTCCACTTAACTCCTTGCTTGATTTCTCTCTCGCTTGATAGAGCTTGCAACTCCTCTCCTACTTGTCCCACTTAGAGAATATCTATAGAAACAAAGTAACCAAACACCATCAAAGCATCTTGATCTATTATATCAAAAACAATGCAGAATTAGAAATACATTGAGCATACAATGGCATTCACAAATAACAACATTCACAAACAAATGATTGTATGGAGGAAAACTTAAAGAAATTTATTAAAATAGAAGGGAGAATTACAACCCAGCTGTCTGATCCAACATCATCCTCCCAGCATCAAAGCCTTATTCACCTCATGAAAAGCAAGATCACCCAACAATACAATGCTCTTTCTCAAAGACAAACTATCATCACATCCTTGCAAATTACAAAATTCCAGCCCCTAGATCTCTCATATGAGGGATCCATTTATAGATGTGTGCAAGGGTTGAGTCATCTCTGGTTTTTTGATTAGTGTCATTCCACTTGTTGTTCTTGGTTCCACTTGGAGATTTCTTGGATCTCTTATTCATCCCTAGGAAAACTCAGAGAGGCAAGTGTCATAGAGGAAGTTTCTAGAATATTTCATGAGCATCCACTTAGCAAATTGTCTTGGAAATTTTTCATCCTTGCTCATTGCACCCTACAGAAGGCCTCATCAGTATGCATCTCACCTAGCTAGTGTAGTAGTCAGTATCGCACCCTAATAGTGGAACAATCAGTATGGTCCTATTCTGGCTAGTTCTGAGTGGTTTTTTAGGTGGAACTTCTAGGGAATGATGTAATTAGTTGACCATGATCCTTTAGGGTATAAAACAACATTTTTAGGGGTTAAAGAGCCCTTGGTTTATTGACATATAAGATTGGGGTTGCAGTGCCCAAATATGTCTATAGCAGTTGCCCCCTAAAGCATGAAGTCATAAATATTTTGATATCGGGTGAAATGCTTTATCATGAGGATCCGAGGTATTCGAACTAGAAGGTGACCTATATAAGATACAATACAATACATCATCATCATATTATTTCGATGATCTAGCTGAGGCAGAATTCCCATACTCAACTTTATAAATTCATTTTCATGTACATAGAACAGATAATCGTCTGCAGTTGCAAACTGGTGATTCTTTATATATAGAGTCATCATCCCTTAGCTTGGATGATTATTTGTGTAGCTTCTTTGTACATTTGATGTCTTTATATTCTTGAATATATCACAGCCCAGATGGATAAAACTAGATCCAGGGTCTTCAAACTCGTTCAATCTTCGCCCGATGTACAAGTCAATCCATGTGAAAAGATGTTTTGAAGTCGAACATGGAAAGATATCGCCTGATTACCAACCAATATTGTAAGCTGTTAACAGGAGCGAAATGAATCATCGATAATGATAATAACCCTCAAGGTACTACAGCACAATTCACATGGTGTGAATATGTGATCTGATGTTGAACACCACGCAAAATCTTTTGGTCGAAGGTCATTGATGTAAACTTGTTGCTGGAAGTGAGAAACTTGCCATTGAGGCATGCAAGCTTCAAAGTACTGAAAGGGTTGTTTCTAAGTCAACTTCTTGGATAATGAGTTAATGTCGAAAATAAGTGACCCATCATAGGAGGGACTTAATGCATCCCACATCTACGACATGAAATGAAGCAAATGATTTTCTGGAGATGAAAACGATATGATGATATAAGGTTCGGGAATGGTGGTCATAAAAATGGAAGGTGGAGGTATTGCAGTGGATGAGGCATTAACTGGATGGTGAATTCTCTGAATGACTTCTCTTGAACATATTGGCAACACTGAGATGGATTGGTAGCATTAACCCCAAAAGATGGATGGTATGGAGGACCAATGGTGATATGGTGAATGGAATAACCCAACCCGACTCAATCATGGTGATGGAGTGAAAGCGTCATGTTCAAGAGCGACCTGCTACCAATAAAATTCTTCAAGTTTTTTTCCATTTTTCCCCAGTCATTGTTGACTAGTACCTCTTTATTTTTGTCAAGCTTGAGGAGGATAACATATGCTTGTTCTATAATTTTCCCGTCAGGCAAACCTGTCACTATGTTTTAGCGAGCCTAGCGATAGTGAAACTCATTCTTATCTGGGGGGACAATTTTGTCGCTATTGTTTTAACGAGTTTAATGACAAAGATAACTCAGTCCTTTTCATGTTTAGAGAGTTTGAAAAGGGATGAAAAAGGAAGCTCCAGTGGTTCTTTTCCGTAGCATAATCCCTTAAGTCTGAAAAAGGATAAAATAATACAAAAGGGATAAATTTTTGATAACTTTAGTGAGCCGAAAAGACAAGCACTCGAAATTTTTCATGAGATAATCCCTCAGGTCCGAAAAGTTTAAAACATACAGGAGGGATGGTACTCCAATCACTTTAGTGAGTTGGAAAGGCTAATAGTTCGACAATCTTTTCATATTTAACGAGTCTGAAAAGAGTTTAAAGGAGGCTCGTTTTTGAGGAACGAGTGGAATTTTGGGTAGCAACTAGTTTTGGGTAATCTTGGAACTTTTCAAAACATGGTGATGTGAAGAGGGTGGCTAATAGGACCACTCATAGTAGTTGTTCCTCAAAAACGTAAACAATCAAGTGGAAGCGTATGATCGGCCAAAAGAATGGAGGTGATGGTAGGAACACAACCAAGGCTCAAAAGGCTAATATATTAGCAATCACAAAGGTTATTTACCGAAGGTGGGTTCATTTTTTAACGAGCTTGAACCTTACAAAAACATTGCTCATTACAGTAGTCAAAGATGTTCAATTCACTGTTTAACACATTAGATTCTTTCACCGGTCATTCAACCTGCTCAATTGCTCCATCAAATTGATTAGAAATACATACATATGCTCGAAAAATGAATTAAAAACTAACATTTTACTTGAAGTACGTGAATAGTAACATAAAAAGTAGTTTTACCTCTCATTTTCATCATTTCATTCCAAATTTTGGATTTTAGGGTTCTGGAGTGGTTTTCCCCCTCAAATTTCACCAGCTGATTTCTAGAGATTTGGTGGACTATTCTCTGTGCCGTCAGGACCAGGTAGGAGCTAACACTGAGCTCTTCAATTTCATACCATCCTTGTTTGATTTTGAGCATGCTTTTAGACATTTTTGGGCCCTTGGGGTTTGAACAACTTGTTCCCCAACCATCGTACCCTTCCAGTATCGAAAGGTGTGATTCATACTGAGCTGCCAACTGGGTAGTCAGTGTGCATCCCACCTTGCTCAAAGGTAGGGTGCGATGGGCACAGAAGGGCATATTTATTTAGTGATTTTCCATCAAAATTTTTCCTGTTTTTTTCTCAAAATTGGATCCTAAATTATCTTTTGTTTACATTTCAGATTTTTTTGGATCAAGGTGGTTGTCACATGGCTTGAATGTGAACATGAAGAAGAGGACATGATTTCTTTACATGACCTAGGCACGGTTGCTGCATTAAGAAACTGTGGTTTGCTGAAGTTCTTTCGCATATCCAGCATGAGGCAACAAATCGGTTTGTTGCATTATTTTCTCAATGCTTGGGATCCGATCAACCAGGTATTCCAGATTAGAGGCAAATCTATTCCATTGACAGTCGAGGATATCTACTTTCTGATAAGGTTATCGAGGTGTGGTGCCCCTCTTTCACTCTCAGGATCTGCCCGTGGGGGTGAATATGTGAGAGATTATATTCGTCAGTTATGTAGAAATGGATCTCAGCCCAGCAGAGATGGCAATATCAATATCCAAGATGTCACTAATAGACCCTTGAGGACCATTTTATTTACCTTTTCTAGATTGGCTGGTAGTGCGGCTCTTCATTTGGCAAACAGATCTTACATGCAGTATGCCCTGGAATGCCTGGAACCAAAGGTGTTCAATTGGTGTGAGGCGGTACTTCCTGTTATAAAATAACAACTATCGAAGGTGAATAATGGAAGATATAATAATTTTGGCTACGGTTCCATCTTGACTGCTTTTGCCTTGGAGAGGATTCCACTGATGCAACGTTAATACATTTTACTAGGATTTCCAGCACTAAGGGAACCACGGATACAGAGATGGGTTCATCTCATGGCCAGACATGTTGGTCAATCACAGATTTCTCTCTGATGCCTTCTTTGAGTGGTTCGACCATCAGGAGATGGTCTCGGTGGAGTATCCATATGTTGGGATGGATTTCCGAGGCGACTCGGATTTGGCGTTACTAGTTGGTGAGCAGTGGAGTGTTATGGGTAAAATGATTTGACCATATCTTTGTTTATTAGTTTTATAATGTTTTTGTGTTTTTTTTTTAAATTTATCAACACTAATCAAACTCATATACTTGTGCAGATATTGGACTAGTGCGACCAACGACATGCCCGAAGGTAGCAGCTGACGTTCTAGAAGGAGAGGCTATAGGGAGGGCCATCCTTTGCAATTTGGACATAGCGGAGACCCTGGCAGTGCTACAGGATCAGATCGAGGGCCTCACTCTTATTATTCAAGATGTGAGGACCGACGAGTTACCTCTAAGGTTACAATGCCATACTACTGGAGTGTCGAGTCAATGGACTAGGCTCTTGCATATGATGGCACAGGCGATGACATGTTATCACCAACATCATTAGTCTAGGATGATTTTTTGCATTCATTTTTGAGTTTCTTGGTCATATGACCGATTTTGTCTTGGACACAAAACATTTTGTAAAAACTATAAATAGTTATATATTTTTGATTTTCGGAGTTTTATTTCTGTTAAGTTATGCGATCCAGATGAAAATGTTAATGTGAAATGCTTTTCTTTACAAGTGTTGCAAATGTCTATCTAACACATAATTTGCTAATGAATCAGTTAATGTGTGTAAGTTTCTGGAAATGTGTTGATATTGAATGGAATCAAACCGTCTTTCCAAAATCCCAACTCTTACGAACAAACGACAAATAGCTAGGTTCTGAATGCAATAGATGCTAGTAAGCTGTAGAATGACGAGTTGCGAATCTAGCTTGACAACAAGCCGACGTATGCCATGCGAAATGGCATCAAAGAGAAGTTCAATCAACGCGCTATACTCAGCGATGTTGTTCATTGATTGAGCAATACATATCCCCTTGAAACTCACTAACTCACTGCTTGGAGCAAAAATGGCCCATGTTGCAGAAGATAGGTTTTGTGTACTATGACTAGCTTCGTCAGCATACCTAAAAAATGCTTCCAAAAAGCTTGACATCCATAACAAATGCAAAGTGGATTACCTAACCAAAATGACAACTCTAAAAGAAAACAAGAATGTAACAAAAGCATATATAGAAAGAGATTACTACACTTAATCAAGCATATTAACGCTTAAGAGACAACCCATTTCAGGGCTACGATAGTGGAATCCCATCATAATCTACCAGCTCATAGGCTCCTTTTGTCAATACTCATTTAACAATGTAGGGGCCCATCCATAATGGTTCAAACTTACCTGCTCCCAATTTGTTAGAGTCCTGATCATAAAGCAAGACCAGGTCACCTTCTGAGAAGACACGAGGCTTGACATTCTTGTCAAATTACAACTTGACACGTTTCTTATGTGCTTTGTTAGCCAACACGGCATCATGACAGGTATCATCCAAGTGGATTAGTTCCAAGAAATGAGTCTCTTCCTCCGAAGTTTTGGGAAACAGTTCAATTGCGAGCTTGAGAGATGAAATTTTGCACTGAATTGGTAAGACAACTTCCAGACCATACACCAACTAAAAGGGTGTAAATCTGGTCGCATTTCTCATTGATTTCCTATATGCCCACAAAGCCAAGTACAAAATTAAATGCTAATTCCATTTGTGGATTCCAATCATTCTTTGTGGCATGCGCTTAAGGACTTTGTTGATTGCTTCAACCTATCCATTAGCCTGCTAATAATATGGAGTAGAACTATCATGGGACATTCCTAATTTGGCAGTTAATTCAACCATCATGTGATTGTGAAAATGTGATCCATGATCTGTGACTATAGCATGTGGAACACCAAATCTAGAGACTACATGATTAGAAAAGAAAAGAGCAGTCGTTTTGCCGCGGTTGTTTAATGTAGGCATCGCCTCGGCCCATTTTGTAAAATATTCAACAACGAATATAATATACCCATTCCTCCCAATCGAGATGGGGTTACATGTCATGAAATATATGCCCCATTTAGTGAATGGCCCAATAGCAACTATTGGATGTAGCGGTGCAGGTGGTAATTTTGTTTTGTGATAAAAAATCTGACAAGCATGGAAGCTTCTTACTGCAATTATACAATCTTTGAACATAGTGGGCCAAAAGTAACCAGCTCATAAGATATTTTGTGTAGTAGTGTAACCATATAGATGCACCCCACATGCACCTGAATGACAGTCATTCAGGAATTTTTCAGCCTCCTCATGCATGAGGCACCTTCGCAGAACTATATCGACACCATGACAGTAAAGTGTATCACTGATGATCATGTAGTCATTGGCTTGGTATCGAATACGCCGTCGTTCAAAATGAGAGGTGTTAGGCCTGAAGGTTTGGGTTTGGAGATAGATTAGTATATCTCCGTACCACAGATCGCTTGATGATATCAGAAACAAAGTCTCATCCATGATTGATGCTTTAGATGTTAAATCATTGGAGAACAATGGGAGGTCACAAAGTAACTCCGCAAAGACGAGAGATTTTTTTGATTTGGATTTGGTGAATTCCAGATCAAACTCTTGCAAAATGGCTATCCATTTGGAATATTTGCCCCCTAGTAATTGATGCAATAGAATGTATGTCATAGGGTTGCAATCTAAAAAAATGGTAGTTTTGTGAAAGAGAATATAGTGTCAAAATATCTGTACTACTTGAATAGCTGCTAAAGCTATCTTTTCAACATAGTAGTACTTACTTTTTGTAACATTTAAGTTGCGGCTTAAATAATACACAAGATGTTCTATTCCATTGCCTTCATGCACTAAAATCATGGCGATGGTTATATTGGTAGCAGCGAGATATAGGTTAAAGTCTTTTTGATAGTCAAGAGCATACATTAATGATGCTTTTACTAGGGAGCCTTTTAAAGCATCAAAGGAAGCTTGCACAACCTGATCCCAGTTGAAGGGTACTTCTTTTTTCAAAAGACGCATATAACCTATAGCAAGTTTGGCATAATTTGGAATGAACCTCCTTAGAAAGTTTGCTTTCCCTTGGAGTTTCTTAATCTAAAGAAAATTTGAAGGTGGATGCATTTCAAGGATTGCCTGAACCTTACATGGGTCGAGTCGAATTCCATCATTAGAAACTACGAAACCAAGTAATTGACTAGAACCAACACAAAACACACACTTATGCGGATTGAGTCGTATCTTGTAGTGTCGGAAACGTAGAAATATGGCTCTCAAATGTTGCAGATGATTAGTCTGCTTTCATGAATGAGTCGGTAGATCATCGAGATATGGTTGAACGATGTGCTTGATGTCATGGAAGGCATAGTTCATTGCCCTCTGAAAGGTTACACTTGCATTCTTCAAACGGAAAGGTAGTTTACGGTACGCGAATGTGCCCCATGGACATATAAATGCAATCTTCGACTGGTCCTATGAGTGGATATTGATTTGGTTGTACCCGAAAAATCCATCCATGAATGACAAGATTTCACATCCGGCACATTCATCAATTATCTGGTCAATGAAGGGTGTAGGGTAGTTGTCCTTTGGACACACTTGATTTACATCCCTATAATCGATGCACACTCTAATCATTACTTTTTTTTTCATCACAGGAACAATATTTGATACCCAATTAGTGAGAGGAACAGGGTAAATGAAACCAGCATGCAAAAGTTTTTCAACTTTTGTCTTAATGGCAGTGGCTTTCTTCGAGGGGACAAGTCGAAGCCATTGTCGTACCGGTTTAACATCTGGATACATCTTGATTTCATGTTCAATGATGCTCGAGTCAATGCCTGGCATTCCTTCATATGACCATGCAAAGACATCTATGAATTCGCGGAAGAGAGCCCAGTATATTTCCAGTTCTGAAGGAGAACAAGATTTGCCAACATGAATATTCTCTACAACATTAGGTTTGGTTGAGATATTAATGGTGATAGTTTCCTCAATATTGGACAGATTTCACTCGGAATCCACCGTATTTACAGTATTTGATAGAAAATAAAAAACTAAAGGATGATTAAGGTCGTTGGAATAATCTTCATTGTTATCTTGAAGGTGGGAACGATGGTGGTAATCTTCCCATGGTGTCTTTCCTATCATCATTGACTGAATGATTCCTTGATCGGAAGAGGTACCATACACTAAAGACCTATATATCGAAACACTCACTGAGTGTTGATTTGGGTTCACCACCCAAGCCCAGAAAATTGATTTCTACAAAGATTCTATAGGGCTTGGGGGCAACACCTCACGATGATCCACACTATCAAAATAGTTAGATTTCATCTTAATCCTTGATGATGTAGAAGATATCATATGACAGGTTTGCACTGTGGCCACTTCTGCTAGATTACTTGGAGGTAGGAGGGCAAAAGTATCCATTAAGGAAGGGTCTTTTAGGAGACCTACTCCAACATTTTGAAGTGATTGAGAGCTTCCATGGATCAATGGAATGCTTCCAGTAGCTTGTGAACTATTGGGGAAAAAGTTTAATTGGTCAACGATTGTAATTTTGCCTTGGAAGGGAAATGCAATCTTTCTAAAATATGTTAACACAACAGCAGCCATAGCATAAATCCAGGCCCTTCCCAGTAAGATATTGTATTCAAGGTTTCCATCAATGACCTTGACTTCAATTTCTACTGTCTTGCCCCCCAGTTCAACTTGCAAGTTACTTAATATCCGATATGGCATGTATGTTCTTCCATTGAACGCTTTTAATGTCATTGATGATCGTGACAAGGGTGGTGAGCCTAAATTTTTCCAGCAACTCATTGACATAATATAGATAGATGTCCCCTCATCAATGATTGTTCGATGAACAATTTTATTTGAGGGATTTTACTTGTATAAAGAAGGCGAGTTGGGCCAGTAACTGAGGTTCATATCCTTTATGGCTAAAGGCCACAAGATTGGAATCTGCTGGATCAATCCCACCTATTGTTGATAACAAAGCTTACTTTTGGGAGGGGAAATTCTATAGTACTTCAAGTGTCGACAAAGGGGATGGCGATTGAGCCAGATCCTCCACTATATTGTAATTCTGTGCTGCTCGAGCACGAGGATTAAATATCGATTTATGTACTACTCCCTTTGGTGGCTTTATAGTTAATTTAGGAATGATGGGCAGAACAACTTCTAGTGAAGTTGTTGTCGAACTACTGGGTTGATCTGTAGCCTTTTTGTTCGACAACTGTGGATTCCCATAATCTTTATTCCTTGTCAATATTAAAGCACCATTTCGCTGTTTTGAGATGGATAGCATAAGCACTTGGGATGTGGAAGCATGATTGATAGCAACTAGATTAGTTTTTGGGTTTGGAAACGGATTATTTAACACCACTGAGGTAGTTGAAGTCTTTAAAAATTTTGCAACCTCAGCTCGATGTGGATAATATTTCATGAAATTATTGTCATTACATATTAAACATGGATAATGAGGTTTCTTTTTCCTAGTAGGGTTCTCAGAATATTTTTCAAGAGTTAAATTTTCCTGTTTCTTCTTATTATTTTTCCCTTTTTTCTTGCCCCCTGGTTGCTTTGGATTCTTGCCCTTGTCAGATGACACAACATTAATCTCTAAAGCAAGATGTTTGTCATTTGATTTTTGACTAGAGACTACAAGGGCTTTACCAGATGGAGCCTTTGCAGTTTGGGTGTTTGAGGTACTGATCACACCGTCACTGGCGTGGGAGCCACTATTCGATTTAGAAGGGGGAGGAATGGAAAATTATGGTCTAAGAGCATCAGGAATTTTGTCGTAGGGTGTGCCAGATGGAGTATAGATCAATTCTAAATACTGTGCATGAGCAATGACTTTCTCTTCAGTGACTCTGCTAGGGAGTGAATAGTTTGTTTGTTTGTTATTGATTGTTTGCTTTACAAACTATAGACGAAGCCTGAAGTTAGCCAGATAGCCTTTGAACTGCTCTTGCTCTGCAATTGCAAAGTAGAGGAATGTTGATTTAGTCAATATCCGGTTTGGTTTATGAATCAAACATCTGACTTACAAACATTCTATATGCCCTTTTGGTAACTCAATAACCTACCAAGATCATAACCTTGTACTTTTCTCTTTACTGTCCATAATAGCTAAGCCTAAATCACTTAAATCAGTTGCAAATTTGATCCAAAACCCATCTAAGTTGCGCTCCCTAGCCCATCGCACTGTCTGTCACTGGAAGCTAGTATGCATCGCACTTCCCATGTGTAGTAGGTGAGATGCATCCCTGTTTCTATGAAGCATAGGTGATATGCATCCTTGTTTTTAGCTTTGTTTAATTTGTTTTTGCTGCTTATGAATATTATATCACTGTTGAAGCCTCCTTGCATTACATATATCAGCGTCCATGGCGACTCCATAGATCATCCTTAACTAGGATTAGTAAATTTTCTTATGTATTTATCCATCATTTACGATCCTTTGTCGAAAAGTTGCATGAATCGATCCGTGATTTTGGTACAAAAGTGTCATAACTGTCGTTTTGTGTCAAAAAGAGGAGTATCGTAAAGTCTTCCTTCTCTAGATAGTCGATTGAACTTTTTGTCATGTATTTGATTTGATTTGTTGATATTTGAAGTTTCGAAAGCATCTTCTATTTGAAATTGAAAAGTGTCATTTAAGTCTTCATTTCATTTTGAAAAATAAATTGTCGAAATATTGCTTTGAAGGAAATATTTCAGATGTATACTTAGTTTTCCTTTTTTTCATTTTTCACATTAAAGGGAACAAAAAACAAATACATGCATTTTCATTTCCATTTAGACTGTGTGTGAAAAATGATTTAGGAAAAGTGACTTTAGTGTGTGCTCTTTGCTTTTTCTTTGAAAGAATCATAATCTTCTTTCCTTAGTAGCTAGGATTTTCATTGTTAAAAATAAACAACGTTTGTTTATCATTTTAGATTGCATATTTAGGAATTTTACATCTACATCACATGGTGAACCATTGAAAGGCAAACTTCTGAACAAGATCAACTCTAAAATAAATTTCAATGAACTTAAAAATGCTTTGGAACCTAACACAACACATTTAGAGGTCTAGGCTAGAGATGTGTTCCGGCGTCATAAAATCTAGTAACTATCATTTTCATTGAAGGTTGGATGATTCCTCCTCTTTGATACGATAAGTGCTAGCACAGACTTGTGCTCCCTGTACCATCAAGTATATGTTGGGAGACAACAATAGGCTTATATCCTTTATCCATAAGAAGTCGTGTCTGTTTCCCTATTGATTGCAATGCACTGAACACAACATTCGGGAAGATTGACTACCATACATAAGTCCTTGGTAATTTCTCTTTAATTTATCACCAAGGCGTATATTGCAGTTTTGTGATTGGTTTGGTAATCCATCTGTCTAGATTTCCAGAGTAGTCACTTTCTTTCCTTTTCGATCCTTAAAAGAAAAGGTCCATCTAAGCATTTGTCACTTCAGGCTCATTAAAAATTGAAGGGGACTAGAGTCATCTTTAGCTTTTTCTTGACTATTAAAAATTGAAAAAGAAATGTTGTGTCAAAGTGTCATTAAAATTTATTAAATTCAGAATAACATCCTTATTCCTTCATTGATCTTAGGTTGAGATAATGGAGTCTACCAATCAAGGAATCCCTTTTGAGGGGAATCCTAGTCCTTTCTCCTCTTGGGGAGATATCGGTGCTCCATATATGGCCAAATTGTCCCTTTCGAGAATCACAATTGGCCTGCTAGTATGGCTATTCTCAACCTCTGTCATTCAAAATACCATAATTCCTCAGCAATCGAATTAACAACCAGTTAATACTAAAGTTGGCCCTTCGCCCTCTTCTTTGTTTGTTTCTTCCTGCCCTTCTTCCTCTTTTCTTGGTGAAATTAGTGATGTTAGTAACCAAGTGACTGAGAAGAAGAAGAAAGGGAAGGAGAAGAAGAAGAAGAAGTCAATTAAGCAAGGGGGCAACCATAAATCATCTGGTGAAAATCTACACATTAAATCTCCTAAATTTCCTTGTGTGATTTGTAGAGGAGACCATTTTCATCGATATTGTACTTTCCTTCCATGGATCTTGAGAGAATAGTCTCCTTGTTCGCACTGTCCAGTGTCATCAACCTCTGGTGATCATGTTGACAGCACACCATCAACTAGTGAAAATGAAGTTCATGGAAAAAAAGGAAAGGTAAAAATTCCATGTAGATTATGTGAGGGGGACCATCCCTCCCCCATTGTCCTTTTCTCGGTGAAGCCAAGAGAGTCTTGCATAACCATCCTGCTTCACTGTAGAGACTTCCATCTGGATACAAGAAGTTCTCCCCAAGTCCTTTACTAGTTGAAAATCCAACTGGCATAATTCAACTGTCGATCAAAACACCTATCGCTAAAAGCAAATCTTCTAAGTCCATATCGGACCAAATTCAATAGGTCGAGATGGCAATCGACCCAATTTTACCTTTAGAAGGTCCACCTTCTGATGATACCATTCCCAAAGAGAGTGAGAAATATACTGTTCAAATTCTTTTTGTTACTTCAGAGTCCGATGAACTTGGGGTCAATCCACCCATTTCTACACATTAGGAGGAAAATTCCCTAGTTCCCACTACTCAAGGGGTTAATTCAACTGTTTATTCGGTACCCCCTCCAAGTAGTCTAGTCACTTACTTTGATTGGAACCAACTAGCAAGATCCCACCTTCCATCTAATATACCATTCTGAATCATAGTACAAGTTTACAAAATGATCATGTCTAGCACTATCATAGATGAAGGGGCTTCAGCGAGTATCCTTTCCTCAATTGCTTAGAAAGCGATTGATTTGCCATCACTTATGCTTGTTACAAAAAATTTGTCAGGCTTTAACAAAGGAACCAGTCGACCATTAGGGATCCTTCCTAAGTTACCGATTACTTTGAGAAGGAAAACCGTTCACCTGAACGTGATGGTAGTCCAAGGACTGTTAAATTACAATATACTCCTTGGACGCGACTATGTTTACAACATGGAAGTTATTGTCTCAACACTCTTTCAAGTAATGTGTTTCTTGCATGAAGGCAAGATTGTCACTGTTGACCAACTTTCCCGGTTCAAACACAACTTCAAGTCAAACATCATCCATAAATGGTCCTTTTGCATCAAGAGTGTCTCTTCAACCTTCATTCCGTCCACCTAATTACCACGAGTAGTCTGGTGAATGTAATGAAGCTTAGGGGGCATGCACCCTTGTCTATTTTGAGACGAACCTAGCTAAAAATATAGGTTTCCCTATAGGTTATGTGATTGGAAGTGCTATCTCTCACCATTTACCTTTGTATATTTGATGGAAAAAGCCAAAGGAGTGTTTCATCGGCTTCACTGACAAAAACAATCCTGCTTAACTGCAATGACTTCCATATGGTTACTTGAAGACTCTCCTTTTCTCAATGCTTGGGGGCATGCAAATTTTTTTATGCCAGCAAAAGATGACCAATTTCATTTTTTAGATTTTTAGTTTTTAAACTTCTTAGGTTAGGTGACCAGTATGATCCACCATTCACCTTTGTCTGCAGCATGGATGAAGCAAAGGAAGCGTTTTGTCTAAACTACTGATGAAACCATCCTACCTAACCTCAGTAGTTCCTTAACTTTTTAGTTTTTCTAGCTTTTTAGTTTGGTTGTTTCTAGCTTATATAAAAAGAAAGCTAAGCATATGTTATCGTAGAGTTCAAGCTAAATAAAAATAAACCTACCACTATGAGAAATGTTTCCGTAAGGTTCAAGCTCATTAAAAATAAACTCGCCACTGAGCATATGTTCCCCCAAAGTTCAAGCTCGTTAAAAAATGAACCCACCTTCGGTAAATAACCATTGTGATTGCCATTATATCAGCCTTTTGAGCCTTGGTTGTGTTCCTGCCATCACCTCCTTTCTTTTGGCTGATCATATGCTTCCACTTGATTGTTTACATTTTTGAGGAATAGCTATGATGAGTGGTCCTATTAGCCACCCTCTTCACATCACCATGTTTTGAGAAGTTCCAAGATTACCTGGAACTAGTTGCTACCAAAAACGCCACTTGTTCCTAAAAAAATGAGCCTCCTTTAAACTCTTTTCACACTCGTTAAATATGAAAATATTTTTGAGCTATTGGCCCTTCCAGCTCGCTAAAATGATTGGGAGTGCCATCCCTCTTGTATGTTTTATACTTTTCGGACCTAAGGGATTATTTCATGAAAAATTTCAAGTGCTTGTCTTTTCAGCTTGCTAAAGTTATCGAAAACTCATCCCTTTTGTATTATTTTATCCTTTTTTAGACTTAAGGGATTATGCTATGAAAAATAACCATTGGAGTTTCCTTTTTCATCCCTTTTCAAACTCTCTAAACATGAAAATTACCAAGTTATCTTTGTTGTTAAACTCGTTAAAACAATAGCGACAAACTTGTCCACCTAGACAAGAACGAGTTAACCTGTCACTAGGCTCGCTAAAACATAGGGACAGGTTTGCTTGAAGGGAAAATTATAGAACAAGCATATGTTATCCTCCTCAAGCTTGAAAAAAATAAAGAGGTATTGGTCAGCAATGAATGGGGAAAAATGGAAGAAAAATTGAAGAACTTTATTGGTAGCAGGTCGCTCTTAAACATGACACTTTCGCTCCATCACCATGATTGAGTCGGGTTGAGTTATTCCATTCACCGGTCATATCACCATTGGTCCTCTATACCATCCATCTTTAGGGGTTGATGCTACCAATCCATCTCTGTGTCGCCGATATGTTCAAGAGAAGTCATTCAGAGAATTCACCATCCAGTTAATGCCTCATCCACTGCAATATCTTCACCTTCCATTTTCCATGACTTCCATTCCTGAACCTTGTATCATCAGATCGCTTTCACATCAAGAAAATCATTTTCTTTATTTCGTGTCATAGATGTTGGATATATTAAGGCCCTCCTATGACGGGTCACTTCTTGTCGACATCAGCTCATTATCCAAGAAGTTGACTTAGAAACAACCCTTTCAGTACTTTGAACCTTGCATGCCACAATGGCAAGTTTCTCACTTCCGGCGACAGGTTTACATCAATGGCCTTTGACTGAAATATTTTGCGTGGTGTTCGGCATTGAATCATATATTAACATCATGTAAATTGTACTATAGTACCTTGAGGGTCATCATCATTATCGGTGATTTCTCTCGTGCCTATTAACAACTCACATCATTGGCTGGTAATCAGGCGTTGTCTTTCCATGTTTGACTTCAGGGCATCTCTTCACATGGATCAACTTGTACTTCGAGTGAATATTGAATGAGATTGAAGACCCTAGATCTAGTTTCATCCATCCAGGCTGCGATATATTTAGGAATATGAAGACATCAAATGTACATAGAAGCTACACAGATGGTCATCCAAGCTAGGGATGATGACTCTATATATAAAGAATCACCTGTCTGCAACTACAAATGATAATCTATTCTATGTACGTGAAAATGAATTTATAAAGCTGAGCATGGGAATTCCCCTCTCAGCTAGATCATGAAAATAATATGATGATGTTGTATTGTATTATATCTTAGACAGGTCACCTTCCCATTCGAATACCTCATATCCTCATGATAAAGCATTTCACTTGACATCAAAAGATCTACGACTTCATGCTTTAGGGGGCAACTATTATAGACATATTTGGGCACTGCAACCCCAATCTTATATGTCGATAAACCAAGGGCTCTTTAACCCCTAAAAGTGTTGCTTTATACCCTAAAGGAACATGGTAAACTGATTACATCATTCCCCAGAAGTTCCACTTGAAAAACCACTCAAAACTGGCCAAAATAGGACCATACTGACTGCTCCACTGTCAGGGTGTGATGCATACTGACTGCTACACTAGCAAGGTGTGATGCATACGGATGAGGCCTTCTGTAGGGTGGGATGAGAGAGGATGGAAAAAATTCCAAGACAGTTTGCTAAGTGGATGCTCACGGAATCTTCTAGAAACTTCTTCTATGATACTTGGCTCTCTGAATTCGCCCAGGGATGAGTAAGAGATCCAAGAAATCTCCAAGTGGAACCAAGAACAACAAGTGGAATGACACTAATCAAAAACCCAGAGATGACTCACACCCTTGCACACATCTATAAATGGATCCCTCATTTGAGAGATCTAGTGGCTAGAATTTTGTAATTTGTAAGGAAGTGCTGATAGTTTGTCTTTGAGAAGGAGCATTGTATTTTTGGGTGATCTTTCTTTTCATGAGGTGAAGGAGGCTTTGATGCTGGATCAGACAACTAGGTTGTAATTCTCCCTTCTGGTTTAATAAATTTCTTTGAATTTTCCTCCATACAATCATGTGTTTGTGAATGTTGTTATTTGTGAATGCCATTGTATGCACAGTGTATTTCTGATTCTGCATTGTTCATGATATAATAAATCAAGATGCTTTGATGGTGTTTTGTTACTTTGTTTCTACAGATATTCTCTAAGTATAACAAGTATGAGAGGAGTTGCAAGCTCTATCAAGGGAGAGAGAAATCAAGCAAGGAAAACTAGTGTCTTTTTGATCTACTAGTCCCACTAGGATTGGCAGCTATCCTAGAAACAAATAATCAAATTAACTTGCAATTTCCTCTATGTACATAGAACATTTTAGGGGCGAATGTTCTCTCTTTAGAGAAATTAAGGGGTTTTAAATTTTTAGTGGGCGAATATTTTGTATCATAGTACATTTTTACAAATCACCTCAAATAGCCCACCTTATTTTAAGGGAGAGGGTAAAAAGGTAAATTTAGCCCTTGAAATTAGGAGTTACAACCTTCCATTCGCCCATTTTCAAGAATAGGTTTTATTTAAGTGAATCCTATGGGCCAAATACCATATTTATAAAAGAGGTATGGTAAATTAATAAAAATATAAATAATTGAGAGGTATGGTAAATAAATAAAACATTTTTTATATTTACTCCATAAGTCACCTTATATACATGCAAGGGTGTAAACAAATAAAACTATAAGTAAAGTGGAGGTATGGTAAATAAATAAAACCTCTTTTTATACTTACTCAAAAGGTATGGTAAATAAATAAAAATATAAACTAGACGTATGGTAAATAAATAAAACCTCTTTTTATACTTAGTCCATAACCCTCATTCTATTTATGAAGGCTCAAAAAAGAGGTTTTATTTAAGTGAATCCTATGGGCCAAATACCATATTTATAAAAGAGGTATGGTAAATTAATAAAAATATAAATAATTGAGAGGTATGGTAAATAAATAAAACACTTTTTATATTTAACCCATAAGTCACCTTATCTACATGCAAGTGTGTAAACAAATAAAAATATAAGTAAAGTGGAGGTATGGTAAATAAATAAAAATATAAATAAACTAGACGTATGGTAAATAAATAAAACCTCTTTTTATATTTAGTCCATAACCCTCATTCT
>APFE031042097.1:88990-107786 GCA_000404065.3 Pinus taeda
AGTAAAATATTCGCCATGCCTGGTGAGAGATTCGCCAAAAAATTATACATACATATTATATTATTGATAAAATCGCCTTCCATTTTTTCTATATACCATGGAGATTCACCCATTTATTATACATACAAATTTAGGGGGGGTTCTTAAAATTTTCCTTGTCTATGTATGATAGATAAGAGAGAAGCAAATAACCAACCTGGATCTTCCACTTGACTCCTTGTTTGATTTCTCTCTCCCTTGATAGAGCTTGCAACTCCTCTCCTACTTGTCCTACTTAGAGAATATCTATAGAAACAAAGTAACAAAACACCATCAAAGCATCTTGATCTATTATATCATAAAAAATGTGGAATTAGAAATGCATTGAGCATACAATGGCATTCACAAATAACAACATTCACAAACACACGATTGTATGGAGGAAAACTCAAAGAACTTTATTAAAATGGAAGGGAGAATTACAACCCAACTGTCTAATCCAGCATCATCCTCCTAGCATCAAAGCCCTCTTCACCTCATGAAAAGCAAGATCACCCAACAATACAATGCTCTTTCTCAAAGACAAACTATCAACACTTCCTTGCAAATTACAAAATTCCAGCCTCTAGATCTCTCAGATGAGGGATCCATTTATAGATGTGTGCAAGGGTGTGAGTCATCTCTGGGTTTTTGATTTGTGTCATTCCACTTGTTGTTCTTGGTTCCACTTGGAGATTTCTTGGATCTCTTACTCATCCCTGGGCGAGTTCAGAGTGGCAAGTGTCATATAGGAAGTTTCTAGAAGATTCCATGAGCATCCACTTAGCAAACTATCTTGGACAGTTGTCCATTCTCTCTCGCCGCACCCTACAGAAGGCCTCATCAGTATGCATTGCACCTGGCTAGTGTAGCAGTTAGTATGCATTGCACCCTGATAGTGGAGTAGTGAGTATGGTCCTGTTTTGGCTACTTCTGAGTGGTTTTTTAGGTGGAACTTCTGGGGAATGATGTAATCAGTTGACCATGATACTTTAGTGTATAAAACAACAATTTTAGGGGTTAAATATCTCTTGGTTTATCGACATATAAGATTTGGGTTGCAGTGCCCAAATATGTCTATAATAGTTGCCCCCTAAAGCATGAAGTCGTAAATCTTTGATGTCGGGTGAAATGCTTTATCATGAGGATCTGAGGTATTCGAATTGGAAGGTGACTTGTATAAGATACAATAAAATACGTTGTCATCATATTATTTTCATGATCTAGCTGAGGTGGGCTTCCCATGCTCAGCTTTATAAATTCATTTTCATGTACATAGAATAGATAATCATTTGCAGTTGTAGACTGGTGATTCTTTATATGTAGAGTCATCATCCCTTAGCTTGGATGATCATCTGTGCAGCTTCTGTGTATATTTGATGTCTTTATATTCCTGAATATATCGCAGCTCGGATGGATGAAACTAGATTCAGGGTTTTCAAACTCGTTCAATCTTCACCCGATGTACAAGTCGATCCATGTGAAAAGATGTTTTGAATTTGAACATGGAAAGACATCACTTGGTTACCAGCCAATATTGTAAGTTGTTAATAGGTGTGAGAGGAATCACCAATAATGATAATGACCCTCAAGGTACTACAATACAATTCACATGGTGTGAATATGTGATCCAATGTCGAATACCACACAAAATATTTTGGTCGAAGGTCATTGATGTAAACCTGTCGCTCGAAGTGAGAAACTTGCCATTGAAAGTACTGAAAGGGTTGTTTCTAAGTCAACTTCTTGGACAATGAGCTGATGTCGAAAAGAAGTGACCTGTTGTAGGAGGGCCTTAATGCATCCCACATCTATGACACAAAACGAAACAAATGATTTTCTGGAGGTGAAAACAATATGATGATATAAGGTTCAGGAATGGCGGTCATAAAAATGGAAGATGAAGGTATTGCAGTGGATGAGGCATTAACTAGATGGTGAATTCTCTAAATGAATTCTCTTGAACATATCAGCGACACTGAGATGGATTGGTAGTGTTAACCCAATAGATGGATGGTATGGAGGACCAATGGTGATATGACCGGTGAACGGAATAACTCAACCCAACTCAATCATGGTGATGGAGTGAAAGAATAATGTTCAAGAGTGACTTGCAACCAATAAAATTCTTCAAGTTTTCTTCCCTTTTTCCTCAATCACTGCTGACTAGTACCTCTTTATTTTTGTCAAGCTTGAGGAGGATAAAATATGCTTGTTCTATAATTTTCCCTTCAGGAAAACATGTCGCTATGTTTTAGCAAGCCAAGCGATAGTGAAACTCATTCTTGTCTGGGTGGACAAGTTTGTTGCTATTGTTTTAATGAGTTTAATGATAAACATAAATTGATCCTTTTCATGTTTAGAGAGTTTTAAAAGAGATGAAAAATGAAACTCCAACAATTCTTTTTCGTAGCATAATCCCTTAAGTCCGAAAAAGGATAAAATAATATGAAAGGGATGAGTTTTCAATAACTTTAGCAAGCTGAAAAGACAAGCACTCGAACTTGTTCATGAGATAATCCCTCAGGTCTGAAAAGTTTAAAACATACAGGAGGGATTGCACTTCCAATCACTTTAGCGAGTTGGAAAGGCCAATAACTCAACAATATTTTCATATTTAACGAGTCTGAAAATATTTTGAAGGAGGCTCATTTTTTATGAACGAGTGGCGTTTTGGGTAGCAATTGGTTTCGGGTCATCTTGGAACTTCTCAAAACATGGTGATGTGAAGAGGGTGGCCAATAGGACCACTCATCACAACTGTTCCTAAAAAAGGTAAACAATCAAGTTGAAGCGTATGATTGGCCAAAAGAATGGAGGTGATGGTAGGAACACAACCAAGGCTCAAAGAGCTCATATAATGGCAATCAAAAGGGTTATTTACCCAAGGTGGGTTCATTTTTTAACAAGCTTGAACTTGGGGGAACATATGCTCAGTGGTGGGTTTATCTTTTAACGAGATTGAACCTTGTGGAAACATTGCTCATAGTGGTAGGTTCATTTTTAATGAGCTTGAAATCTATGATAACATATGCTCAACTTTCTTTTTATGAAAGCTAGAAATGACCAAACTAAAAAGCTAGAAAAACTAAAAAGTTAAGGAACTACTGAGGTTAGGTAGGATGGTTTCATCAACAATTTAGACAAAACACTTCCCTAGCGGAGTCATCATTTTGTTTCCAAGAAATCTAGTGTCTTTTCGATTTGCTAGTCCCACTAGGATTGACAGCTATCCTAGAAACAAACAATCAAAGCAATTTGTGATTTCCTCCAAAGCAAAGGAACCAACTTGGATCTTCCGCTTGACTCCTTGCTTGATTTCTCTCTCCCTTGATAGAGCTTGCAACTCCTCTTCTACTTGTCCTACTTAGAGAATATTTGTAGAAACAAAGTAACAAAACAACATCAAAGCATCTTGATCTATTATATCATAAAAAATGCAGAATTAGAAATACATTGAGCATACAATGGCATTCACAAATAACAACATTCACAAACACACGATTGTATGGAGGAAAACTCAAAGAACTTTATTAAAATAGAAGGGAGAATTACAACCTAGCTGTCTGACCCAACAACATCCTCCCAACATAAAAGCCCTCTTCACCTCATGAAAAGCAAGATCACCTAACAATACAATGCTCTTTCTCAAAGATAAACTATTAGCATTTCCTTGTCAATTACAAAATTCAAGCCCCTAGATCTCTCAAATGAGGGATCCATTTATAGATGTGTGCAAGGGTGTGAGTCATCTCTAGGTTTTTTATTGATGTCATTCCACTGATTGTTCTTGGTTCCAGTTGGAGATTTCTTGGATCTCTTACTCATCCATAGGCGAATTTAGAGAGGCAAGCGTCATAGAGGAAGTTTCTAGAAGATTCCATGAGCATCCACTTAGAAAACTGTCATGGAAATTTGTCCATTCTTGCTCGTCGCACCCTACAGAAGGCCTCATCAATATGCATCCCACCTGGCTAGTGTAGCAGTCAATATGAATCACACCCTGACAGTGGAGCAATCAGTATGGTCTTGTTTTGGCCAATTCTAAGTGTTTTTTCTGGTGGTACTTTTGGGGAATGATGTGATTAGTTCACCATGATCCTTTAGGGTATAAAACAACACTTTTAGGGGTTAAAGAGCCCTTGGTTTATCAACATATAAGATTGGCGTTATAGTGCCCAAATATGTCTATAACACCTGGTTGGGGAGTGTGTAGCGACTTAGCCTTCTTCTTTTGAGGAGGTAGTGCAATAGCCAGTTTGGGTGGATGCGATGCTAGAGGAGTATGATTCTATCATGTGAAACAGTTTATGGGATGCTAGAGGAGTATGATTCTATCATGTGAAACAGTTTATGGGATGTTGTCTTGTTGTGCTATACAACAACCCCCCATTTCATAAAATCTTACTTTAGAAATTTATAATTATAAATGGGTCCCTTTTAGATTAAATTGGTATTAATCCATCACTCTTCTAAAGGTTCAGAAATAAAGAAAACATTTTAAAACCTTTTGAAATAATCGGTCTTAAAAAATAAAACGAATAATTATTTATTATTGCGATAAAGCGATCGCAAGATCACATATCGCAACAACAAAGGTTGCATAACCATGACCCAATGATTTTCCCCGATGCGATAAAAGCGAGTAGCCAACTGGTATCGGGAAAACAAATAATAAAAGGCCCCTCCCCTTTGCTCCGATGCGATATCGCAATCAGTAATCAGGGAATGCGACGTGAACATAACAAACTCTCCTCATTCAAACTCCTGATGCGAGTCAAGCAATATCGCTATCGACAATAAGGGATTCCATAAAACTTAAATCAAATTTCCCAAGGCTTCCTCTGATTTCTGATTGCGATGAAACCAAAACGTGACTTTCGAAAAGGATTGGTATGATTGCGCTATATTATATATTAATTATCATTGAAAGCCTTTTCTCTTCCCAATAGAGATTCGCTCGCGTCCAACCGCCAAAAAATCAAATCCACGCTTAAACTATTATTCGGAAAATAAAGGATATAATGAGCATTTAAATGATTGACAAGTTTTAATGGCCAATAAATGAGCAGCTATGCCTAAATCCTTTCAGAGATTGTATCTGCGGGAGCCTTATGATAAATCTTCCATTATTCATTGATTGACACAATTCCCTCATACTTGGTTTTTGCCATCTTTTCTCTGCATTACGTTTATTTTTCTCTTGCGTAGAGTTTTTCCGCAGTAACGATTCCAGACCAAATGGGAAAGAAATCTAAGAAGTCTGGAACGACTTCGACTTCTATGATAATAGGACAACATGCCACCGATCCGGGACCAAGCAAGAAGGGATTAATCTTAGATACCACATGTCTCGGCCTTAGCAGCACTACTTGGAAAAATATTTACAACCTGGTTGAAGTTGAGGAACCTCGGAATAATCGGTACAAGCTACAGCAGGTTGAAGCCAGAATTCTGATGCTACTTTAAAATATTTGGTTGATTCCTACCTACATAGGATAGCAGCTCGAGAGAAAATTCTTTCGTATACGGATGTGGTGAGATGGGCAATTGAGGAAATTCCAATTACGAACAGAACATTCTGCACTGTTGATGGGAGAGTATTCGGTTCATTTCAGCCCAATGATTTTAGGAAAATATACCATTTTCCCGAACCAGAGAAGAAGTACAATAAAGCATTTCTGGAGAAGTTTCGAGATGAGAATGAAACCGAGTCAGCACCTATACAAGAATGGAGACAGAACCCGATGAAACACAAACATGAGTCTTCGGGTAAGTACTCCGTCGACTCCTTATGCTCTCCTTATTGTTATGCTGGACTCATGATGTGTCGATTGTGGGGATTACATGATTCTGCAAAATTTTCCATAGAAATGGTACCTTTGATGGAAGCGGCATGTAATAGTGAAATCATGGATTGGGGGACTATATTATCGGATAAGTTGGCTACAGCTATTCTCGAATTCAGAAACAAATCCCGTGTTACTGATAGGTTCATCCCTCCATTTTATTTTAGTGCCTATATTTTGGATACCCTCTGTTTTAATTCCGAGTTTCCTATGTTAGGGTGGAGGTGGACTCCACAGGACCCTATGCCTATTCATATCTACCACCAGAAACTATTGAAAGCTCATTATAAACACCATTTATACCAAGTCTGTAATGGATTCATGCTACCTATTTACTATGCAACTTTTGATAAACCTACCCTTAAGATTTCCTCTCAGGTTGAGATTGATTTGACAGCCCTAGGAACCTGGTTTGGAGAAGAAAAATTCACCTATGTAAGATTTTTTGGCAGTTAGGCCAGACCTCATGTCCTCCCCTTGTACATACCAGACAAGCTATTAGTTCACGAAATAGCATATCAACTTACAACTACATTAGCCACGAAAACTCTAAGAAATTCAAAGAAAAAAGTTTGGCCTCCTTTTCCTCTAAGGTGTGGCATCTATACTCTGCATGATTATAAACATGCAGAGAAAGAGGCAGAAAAAATTAACATCCTAAGTCTCGCCACTCTGCCTAATAGACATTTCAACCCGAAGAAAGTCATCTATAATGCTCTAGATCAAGCCAAGCTTACTAAATTTGAACATAAAGAAGATGAGTTTGATGAACTGTTCTCCTCCACCGAGTCAATATTCCAGGTGCAACAACTAGCTAGAATGAGATACCGTGATGAAAGTTTAGTAGAATTAAATAAACTTAGAGAGCAGAGGTTGCAAACTCTGCCTTTAGATTTGTTAGCTACTACCCCGATGATACAGTCAAGCGAGCCTGAGCAGTAGCTTACCAGCGAACCTCCTGCTACCTCCGAAATCTTTGAAGAAGTCTAGAGAAGAGAGCAGGAGGAACTCCGGAGGTTAGAACAGGAAGAGGCACAAAGGAAAGAACAAGAAGAGGCATAGAGGAAAGACAGAGAGGAAGAATAAAAGAAAGAATAGGAGAGAATACGGGAAGAAGAACAGAAAAAGCAGCAGAAGTCAGAACAGCTACAACAACAACTGTCCACACAGCAGCAGATTAACAACCATCTTAACAAACAGTTGCATGAAGAGAAGCAGAGGATCGATTTGGGAGCAATCCAAAGACAGAAGGAACTATCGGAGGCATTATCAAAGTTGAAGGCGATGAATGAACAGATGGCAAAGACAAAAGATGAGAAAATTGCTCAATTATTAGCTCAAGTAGAAAGGTTCAAAAGTCTTCCCTAGCCTGTCGAGTTCAGATCAGAGGCAATGCAGATTAACAAGGCATTAATAACACAAATAAGATTTTTATGTCATGAAATCGCCCAAGTTGAACATTTGTGCGACATAACAACGTCTATAATAGACAAATCAGTTGATGCCAGGTAGGATTTGGAGCAAGCCAACGACACTTTGACATATTTTCTTACTTGGTAGGACTCTAATGAGGGACAGGCAGCAAACTTGCCCAAAATCTTAGAATCCCATAAGGAAATCCTATTCACAGAGTGGAAATCCCAACTAATGAAATCAAAGAGAGTTGTTTCTAGATGCAAGTTATCTATGAGAAATTTAATTGACTTGATCAATAATACTCTCTATTTATCTAACATGATTTCTCAATGTACACCAGGTAAACTATTATCAGCCAAGACATTGGAGTAATCGTGTAACCAAGAGCTAGAAAATAATGGGAGATTGATCTCAGGGATTAAAAGTTTAACTTGGGACACCTATTGGTTGTTCCTAGTAAAACCATACAGTCAGAGAGCCGCCCTCAAATGCCTAACAGATGCAATCGGGTGTATCATTCTCGATATACATGATGCCACCTATGCTGCTCAAATCAATTCGCGTCTCAGCCGCCCTCAAGAAGTGGAGCCAATGCTAGCAATATGCCAACTCAGGACAAAGGGCAAATAGCCAGAAGGATGAATCATCGCTTCCGATTACCAGATCACTGTGGGAGAGATATTTAAGATCGGATTATACCAATTTAGTAGCATTTTAATTTTGTAGTTTGTTAGTTTATTTTAGTATTTATAGACCCTTGCATGTATTTAGAAAGGGTCGTAAGTTTTTTTATATGACTTAACCCTGAAGTTGCACTACTATACTTCAGGCATATTCTTTTATGAAAACTGGACCAATCTTTCCAAATTTTGATAATGAAGCTTTGATGTGAATGTGCACTATTGCCTTTATTTGAAAGTATTTCTGAATCGGAAGAAGGAATTCAAATTGGGATTGGCGTAGGGAATAATTCGCAGCTCATATGGTACTATTATCTATGTCTGAATTTATTCCTTTTATGTGAATTGTTGTTTGGTCATTTTTGCTATTATTGAATATGTGAATGTGTTTTAAACAGTAAACTTTATACTTTCCATTATTGGATGTTTACAGATTGCTACTCTCTCAATCATGCATGTATCGGTAATATAAAAGAGAAGTGTAATATTGCTTTATCAATTACTTCGTTCAACTATTTGAATGAAGAAATTATCATTTAAATGAATGTCTCTGTTTATTGCATAGTGTCATCTATATGCCTATCGGCAAGCACAGATCATTAAACATTGTACTTGAAGAATAGAAGCTTCTTGGGATAAAATAGTCATTTACGTTTTCGTTCATAGAATAAGTCTTCCATTTATTATCACTTATTAGAAAACCAATCATTCATTCACCCCCTTTTATTCATTACTGGGAAATTGGTCCCATTATATCTAGTCGGAGCCACCATCCCAAACGGAAAAGGAGCTGTATTAAGGTCAGGACCGGGTGGTTATCCCCCGATGTTGATGTAACGATTTTCGGGGCATCAACATTTCTAGCGCTAGAAGGAGGGCATCCACTATGAATGGCGAGTAAGTCAAAACCTACAGACCATTCATAAAGTAAATAACCCTCCGCCTCTCCTCAGACCTCTCGTTTGCACTCTGAAATACCAGTATCCAAGACGAGAAGAAGAAGGATCAACTACCACTACTTAACCCCATCATACTTCAGAACGTTTAAGTCCGAAGTCCCCTGAAGTTCAGTCTATCATCCAGAAACTTCAAGGCTTCTCTATTTCACCTCCTAGATCTGAAGTATCACAAGGTAGTGAGACTTCACAATTTCGCCTACCTCATCACCTCAAGAGATTTCAAAGCGAAAAACTCGGTATTGAACCACCTGAGTTGCCTTTACCCCAAAGGAAAAGGATTAAAAAGAACACTCAAGGATTTGGTAGTGAAACCTTTTCTCCATCATCTTCCATCTCATCATCTCCAGTGCGAAGTCAAACACCCACTTCATCATTACATATTATTGTTCACCAGGGGACTTCACCTTCAACATCACAATATTTTCAGTCTTCATTTCCACCTCCTCCCCAAACACCTGGAACACCACAGGCAATCGTTGGTACTCCCAAAATGGCTTAGTCCCCATGGAGAAGTCCTGGTGCAGTCACTATGCCTGCGCCTTTACATCCGTTACCTGATTATCCTGAGAAATGGTTACCAAAGTTTAATCCAGATGCTGGAACATTAGTTGAAGAACACATAAATAATTTCATGTTGTAAGTTAATTTGAAGGGAGTAACAGAAGAAGATGTTGTAGTTAGACTTTTCCCCTACACATTACAAGGATCAGCTGGGTCTTAGTATTTTTCCTTGCCCTTTGGATCCATTACCAGTTGGAATATCTTCCAGGAACAGTTTCTTACCAAATACGACGATGATAGATCCTTGGCCACACTCATTAACGACCTTTCGAATCTAAGGATCGAGTCAAGAGAACCAATTAAGGAGTTTAACTCCCAATTTAACAAACTCTTGAATAAAATCCCCACCGATGACAAGCCAAGCGAACAAATTAGAAGCGAGTGGTACATTACAGCCTTACCTTCAAATATAGCCATTTTTGTAGATAGGGCTAAAAAACCTACATTGGCTGAAAACATGAAAGAAGCCCTCATTGTCAAAAAACGTGTAATCGCTTTGAAAAAGAAAGCTTCTCTTGAGGAAAGGAAATCCAAAAAAGTGTCTTTCAAGGATGATTCAAAGAAGAGAATCACCAAAGATCCATACGATATGGAGGGCCTTCAAAAATTCCTCAAAACAATGTCGAACAAAATGGTTGAAATTAAAAAGAAAGTAGCAGAGACCTCAACTAAGAAACCTTATCGAAATTTTAAGAAACCTGAGTCAAAGCCTCCAAATGTTATATCCTATGCAGATTTAGATCCCGAGGAAGAAGAAGAATACGAAACAATTGCACCATCCGATGAATTCGAAGAAGAGGAAGTCGTTGAATGCCATGGAATGTGGGACTTTATATTGCCTAACTCCGATACTGAAGCTGAACAAGAAGCCTTTCCTGTGACTACCAATAGCAAAAGTGCTCCTAAACTTGTCCAGGTAAGTTTAAAGAAAAGGAGTGCAGGTACCAATACTACAAAGGAAAAGGTACCCACAAGAAATCCAGCTGCAACAGTGCCTCAAAATCAACCATCATCCTCCAATATACCTACATCATCTAAGACGTTAGTAGTATCGGATTCAATGGATTATAATATTGTTGATCATATGAAAAATACTAAGGCAAACATCACCATGTTTGAACTCGACAAATTAAAACATCAACAAAAATTGCTTCTCAAAGAACTTAATGCGGTTCCTTCTTCACCTCTTCCCAGTACTAAAGCTGCAAGTGATTCAGGACAACCACCTTCTGGTAGAGTTGAGGCTACTGATACAATTCTAATTGGAGACTAATCAAATTCCCATACCCCTCCTTTCCTCTTAACATACGAAATCTACATAACTGCATGATTGACTCTGGGGCATCATCCAATATAATGCTAGCTTTAGTTTGTTCTAAATTGAACATAGAACCCGAAAAGTCCTCAATTCACATTGTGCAGTTAGATAGAACCAAAGTCCAGGTTTTAGGGGAAATAGACTCTGTTACAATCAGGTTATCGGATGATCCACGAGTGGTTCAGAGAATTGATATCTTAATCACTGATATACCTGAGTTTTATTGTTTAATCTTGAGTAGGGATTGGTCTGAAAAGCTCCATGGGTACATTTCTACCGATTGGTCAATTATGTGGCTACCCTACAAGGGAAAGCCAAATCAAATAAAAATCAATCGGGAGAAACACATGACCCATACTGTTACAGAATTCGAACAAGAGAATCAACCAGTTGCATTTAACAATAACTTTTTGGGAAACTATTCTTTTGAATCATTCTTTGGCAATTATATTGCCCAACCATCTCCCTTCTCGGTAAACAATTTCACATCACAAATCGAAAAATTTTCACAAATTGACAGATCTAGATGTGTTAATGTTACTGAGAATTTTGTAAATAAAAATGTTGATAATTCTTTATTTTGGTCTTTATATTTTGACGGTTCAAAATCTAGTGAAGGATCAGGAGCAGGGTGTATTTTAGTCAGCCCTAAGGGAGAAAAACAATGAATCTTGTAGATTAGAGTTTGAATGCATGAATAATACAACTGAGTATGAAGCCTTGGTGCAAGGATTATACAAAGCTATCAGCCTGAAAGTTCAATATTTAAAAGTGTTCGACGATTCAGAGATTGTTATAAAACAAGTTCGAAATACAATCCATTGTCTCTCTAATCACCTCAAACACTATCAGTCTTCAGTCCAGGAACTTTTATCTCATTTTCTAGCATTCAATATTTCACCTATTCCCAGATCCCAGAATGCAGTAGCTGACCTGTTGGCCAATGTTGCTTCTAAACTCCTGCCTTCTGAAGATTATAGTCTAGATAGATTTTCAGTAGAGTTGATCTTTAGGCCATCAATTCCTGACAATATCACCAATTGGCGAGTGTTCAACCATGATGAAGACATTCTACATTTCTTAACTTCTGACAAATCCTACAACGATCAGATCATTGATGAAAGTGATCATTATCTTCAGATGAAAGAAAAGCATGAGGAAAACTCAATCCCAAGACCTGTGGTTAAACTTGAAGATCTCTATGACATTAAAGACAGGTTCAAACATGTAACCAATTCAAAAATCCAAAGTTCTACCTTAAAGTTTGAATTGATAAATCTTCGTACTGAGCAGAACCCTCAAAATATCAATTTAGGATTAGGACTTTATGAACAGGAAAGAACAACATTTATTAGATTATTAAGAAAAAATAAGCATGCCTTCGCTTGGAAGTATGATGATTTAAAAACATATGATACATCTATCATACAGCATACCATTCCAATGCTACTTGAAAAAAAACCAGTTCAACAAAAATTGAGGAAAATACATCCAAACTTAGAGAGTCAGATAAAATCAGAACTCAATAAACTCTTAAAACCAAAGATTATTTTTCCTGTTCGGCACTCAAACTGGGTCTCCAACATGGTTCCTGTTAGGAAGAAAAATGGTGACATCAGGATTTGTATAGATTTCAGAAATCTGAATAAGGCAAGTCAAAAAGATAATTTTCCATTACCTACCATGGAGCAAATACTCCATTCAGTAGTAGGCTCTGAACTAATGTCCTTTCTAGATGGTTTTTCAGGATACAACTAAGTTCTGGTTCATCCTGATGACAGACTCAAGACTACTTTCAGAACAAAATGGGGAACTTACGCCTATTAGAAAATGCCTTTTTGACTTATTAACGCAGGAGCTACATTCCAAAGAGAAATGGATATAGCCTTCAAAGGATTGATCAACAAAATAGTAGTCGTCTACTTAGATGATATTACTGTATTTTCTAAAAAGCGATCTAACCATTTACATGATTTGAATCAAATCTTTGAACGCTGTAGAAGGTATGGTATTTCACTTAATCCCAAAAAATCCTTCTTTGCTCTAGATCAAGGAAATCTCTTGGGCTTTATTGTTTCCAAAGATGGTATTTATATTGATCCCGACAGGATTAAAGAAATTTCTGAAATCCCATTTCCTCATAACAAAAAATCTATGCAGTCATTTTTAGGTCAGATCAACTTTGTCAAAAGATTTGTTCCTGATTTTTCTCATATCGTTTTACCATTACAAACCATGATTAAGAAAAATTCAATGTTTAGATGGGGGGCTGTAGAAAAAGAAGCATTTGATTTAATCAAGCAATCAATAATCAATGCCCCCATTTTAAACACTTCTAATTTTTCTAATCATTTCACATTGTACACTATCGCGTCCGATTTATCTTATGCAGCAATACTCACTCAAATCAACGATCACAACTTGGAAGCACCGATTTCATTCTTTAGTTCAAATTTTCAGGGTGCAGAACTAAATTACTCTGAAGTTGAAAAACAAGCCTTTGTTGTGTATAAAGCCATCAAACACTACAAGCACTTCCTTCTAAAAGTCCATACAAAAGTAATAGTTCCTTTTTCTGCAGTAAGGCAATTACTGATCCAAAGAGAATTAAATGAAAAAAAGGAAAATTGGGTTACAACACTTCAAGAATATGACTTGGAAACCAAGCCACGAAGATTTTTAGAGGCCAAGGTTTTTGCAGGTTATTAGCAGGAGCATCCAACATTTTGGAATCAGGTGATACAGATCATATTGAAGAAATCAACCAGATAAGTATGACCGATTCTTAATCTCAATATGCAGATTTAATCTTTTATTTGAAAAATGGGCATGCAACTCCTAATCTTTCTTATAAAAACAAACGGGCTATTAGATTAAAGTCAAAAAAATTTGTTATCATTGATGATGTGCTTTTTAGGCAAAACTACGATTCAGTTTTATTAACATGCCTAGAGAAACCTGAAGCACAAAAGGTCTTACAGGAGCTACACGATGGACCAGCTGGAGGACATTTTGGAGTTGACAAAAAAGCTCATAAAATCATCCATGTGGGATATTACTGGCCCACCTTATTCAGAGATACCCATGAGTATGTAAGGAAATGGCGAAGTTGTCAAGTCTCCAGTGGAAGACAAAGGAAACCAGCTTTTCCTTTGCAACCAGTTAATATTGATCAACCTTTTGAACAATGGGGAATAGACATCATTGGGGAGATAACTCCACAATCCTCCAAACAACATAAGTATATCCTTGTTGCTACTGATTACTTTACCAAGTGGGTTGAAGCAATTCCATTAAAGACAACAAACTCTAAAGGAATTATAGAATTCATAGACTAGTTCATCATTACCAGGTTTGGTGTCCCAAATGCTCTTGTTTTTGATAATGCATCTTACTTTTTTGGAAACGCCATGTTTGAGTTTGCTATTAAAAGAGGATTTAAATTGAAATATTCTGCAAATTACTATCCCCAGGATAATGGTCTGGCAGAATCTACCAATAAAAATCTACTCAAAATCATTAAGCGAACTATCGAACAAAATCATAAAAACTAGCACAAATCTTTAGTATTCGCACTATGGGCTGATAGAATAACACAAAAGGCCTCTATAGGTACTTCCCCATTCAACCTTTTCTACGGGAAAGAAGCAGTACTACTGACCAATTTAGCGCTTCCTTCTCTAGCCCTAGTTTAGTTTATTGAAGAAAGACCCTCTTCTATCCAACTCAGACATGATCAAATTTTAAAATTATAAGAAGAAAGAGAAAAGGCCAAAATTACTCATGATAAACATCAGCAGATAATAAATTTATCATTTGATTCAGCTTCGTCTAGTTCTAAACAGTTGCAGGTTGGTGATCTAGTTCTAAAATGGGACAAAGCACATGAGGATAAAGGTAAACACACCAAATTCCAAAAGATGTGGCTTGGACCATTTCAAATCAGCAAGAAGATAGGCCATTCAACATTCATATTACAAGATCTATCAGGAAAGAGGGACTCTCTTCCTGTTAATGGCCTCATCTTAAAGAATTTCTTCAATTGAGGAGGTAACCCCTTCTCTTTTAAATTCAGTAGGATTTGCAATATTTAGGACCATTAGGAAATAAAGTTGTAAAATAGCTTCCATTGGCCTTTGCTATATTGAAATGTTGCTCGTAAGAAGTATTTCTAATATTTACTTTTGTAAAATAGAAATCTTAAACAAAAGGAACAGTTTCTAGGAAATTTGGTATATTAACATTCTGAAAACCCCATATTTTTTTTTTGTGAAAATCCTCTCGGGATTTAGAACTATTGTTAATCATTTTAATGTTTTCAAATTGGCCACAAAAGGGTTACCAATATCAAAACAGAGACTGATTCAATCTTAGCATCCTCAACTCTTACCTTGCCATCCATTTTCTCTTAAGGAGAAAATTGTTCATCCCATTCATTCAAGTATATGATTACTCAGAGTGTAATTCTAAAATATTTGATATAAAGATAAGGGGTCTTATCACAAACCTGCTTACCATGATCATTGGGAAATAATCTAACCGACATTACCAACACTGCATACAAAAACAGGGTAATGGCTTATAATTATAAGGCAAGGGGTCTCATCACGAGCCAGCTTGTTCGATTAGATTACAACCAGTGAATGGCATTGTCAAATCAGTTGGCAACCAAACCAGGACAATGGCTTTTTATCTTACAAAAAATGGAAAAGAAAATAAATACAAAATATGAAAACATGTTTTGAATTCATTCTTTTAATCATACTCTGAGATGGAAGGGATTGTGAACAATCAAATGGTTAAAAGGTATCCCTGTCGAAACTATGAACGTTTGCTAGTAGCAGAGGCTCTACCTGTGACAAAGGAGTCAAATAAAAAGGCTAAGTTGGAAAAGTGTTTTGTTTTATCATTATCAACCAATAAAGGCCAATTTAAAACTTAGAATGTATTTAGTTTTAACAAGAGAAAGAATTAGCAAAAAAATGTCTTTATTATATTCAGAATGTGTGTATACATATTTATATTAGAACTTTCCTTTTTGATAAGGTATGTATGTAAAGAAAGTTCAAAAAAATTCAATAACTTTTTCAGAGATAACTGTTTCTTCCAGCGAATCGCCAATTGTTGTGCTATACAACAACCCCCCATTTCATAAAATCTTACTTTAGAAATTTATAATTTGAAATGGGTCCCTTTTAGATTAAATTGGTATTAATCCATCACTCTTCTAAAGGTTTGGAAATAAGCAAAACATTTTAAAACCTTTTGAAATAATCGGTCTTAAAAAATAAAACGAATAATTCTTTATTATTGCGATAAAGCGACCGCAAGATCGCATATCGCAACAACAAAGGATGCATAACCATGACCCATTTATTTTCCCCGATGTGATAAAAGCGAATAGCCAACGGGTATCGGGAAAAAAAATAATAAAAGGCCCCTTCCCTTTGCTCCGATGCGATATCGCAATCGGCAATCGGGGAATGCGACGTGAACATAACAAACTCTCCTCATTCAAAATCTCGATGCGAGTCAAGTGATATCACTATTGGCAATTGGGGATTCCATAAAACATAAATCAAATTGCCCAAGGCTTCCTCCGATTTTCGATTGCGATGAACCCAAAACGTGACTTTCGAAAAGGATCGATATGATTTCGCTGTATTATATATTAATTATCATTGAAAGCCTTTTCTCTTCCCAATAGAGATTTGCTCGCGTCCAACCGCCAAAAAATCAAATCCACGCTTAAACTATTATTCAGCAAATAAAGGATATAATGAGGATTTAAATGATAGACAGGTTTTAACGGCCAATTAATGAGCAGTTATGCCTAAATCCTTTCAAAGATTGTATCCGCTGGAGCCTTACGATAAATCTTCCATTATTCATTGATTGACACAATTCCCTCATACTTGGTTTTCGCCATCTTTTGTCTGCATTACGTTCATTTTTCTTTTGCGCAGAGTTATTCCACAGTAACGATTCCAGACCAAATGGGAAAGAAATCTAAGAAGTCTGGAACGACTTCGGCTTCTATGATAATAGGACAACATGCCACTGATCCGGGACCAAGCAAGAAGGGATTAATCTTAGATACCACATGTCTCGGCCTTGGCAACACTACTTGGCAAAATATTTACAACCTAGTTGAAGCCGAGGAACCTTGGCAAACATCGGTACAAGCTACAATAGGTTCAAGCCGGAAATATGATGCTACTTTAAAAGATTTGGCTGATTCCTACCTACATAGGATGGCAGCTCGAGAGAAAATTCTTCTGTATACGGATGTGGTGAGATGGGAAATTGAGGAAATTCCAATTACGGATAGAACATTCTGCACTATTGATGGGAGAGTATTTGGTTCATTTCATCCCAATGATTTTAGGCAAATGTACCATTTGCCCGAACTAGAGAAGAAGTACAATAAATCATTTCTGGAGAAGTTTCGAGATGAGAATGAAACCGAGTCAACACCTATACGAGAATGGAGACAGAACACGGTGAAACACAAACATGAGTCTTCGGGTAAGTACTCCGTCGACTCCTTATGCTCTCCTTATTGTTATGCTAGAGTCATGATGTGTCGATTGTGGGGATTACATGATTCTGCAAAATTTTCCATAGAAATGGTACCTTTGATGGAAGTGGCATGTAATAGTGAAATCATGGATTGGGGGACTATATTATCGGATAAGTCGGCTATAGCTATTCTTGAATTCAGAAACAAATCCCGTGTTACTGATAGGTTCATCCCTCCATTTTATTTTAGTTCCTATATTTTGGATACCCTCTGTTTTAATTCTGAGTTTCCTGTGTTAGGGTTGAGGTGGACTCCATAGGACCCTATGCCTATTCATATCTACCACCAAAAACTATGGAAAGCTCATTATAAACACCATTTATACCAAGTTTGCAATGGATTCAAGCTACCTATTTACTATGCAATTTTTGATAAACCTGCCCCTAAGATTTCCTCTCAGGTTGATATTGACTTGATAGCCCTAGGAACCTGGTTTGGAGAAGAAAAATTCACCTATGTAAGAGTTTTTGGCAGTCAGGCCATACCTCATGTCCTCCCCTTGTACATACCAGACAAGCTATTAGCTCGTGAGATAGCATATCAGCTTACAACTGCATTAGCCACGAAAACTCTAAGAAATTCAAAGAAACAAGTTTGGCCTCCTTTTCCTCTAAGGTGCGGCATCTATACTTTGCATGATTATAAACATGCAGAGAAAGAGGCAGAAAAAATTAACATCCTAAGTCTCGCCACTCTGCCTAATAGACATTTTGACCTGAGGAAAGTCATATATAATGCTCTAGATCAAGCCAAGCTTACTAAATTTGAACATAAAGAAGATGAGTTTGATGACCTGTTCTCCTCTGCCGAGTCAATATTCCAGGTGCAACAGCTAGCTAGAATGAGATACCATGATGACGGGTTAGTAGAATTTAATAAACTTAGAGAGCAGAGGTTGCAAACTCTGCCTCTAGATTTGTTAGCTACTACCCCGATGATACAGTCAAGTGAGCCTGAGCAGCAGCTTACCAGCGAACCTCCTGCTACCTCCGAAATCTTTGAAGAAGTCTAGAGAAGGGAGTAGGAGGAACTCCGGAGGTTAGAACAGGAAGAGGCACAGAGGAAAGAAGAAGAAGAGGCACAGAGGAAATATAGAGAGGAAGAAGAAAAGAAAGAACAAGAGAGAATATGGGAAGAAGAACAGAAAAATCAGCAGAAGTCAGAATGACTACAACAACAATTGTCCACACAACAGCAGATTAATAACCAACTTAACAAACAGTTGCATGAAGAGAAGGAGAGGATCGATTCGGGAGCAACCCAGAGACAGAAGGAACTATCAGAGGCATTATCAAAGTTGAAGGCGATGAATGAACAGATGGCAAAGACAAAAGATGAGAAAATTTCTCAATTATCAGCTCAAGTAGAAAGGTTCAAGAGTCTTCCCCAGCCTGCCGAGTTCAGAGCAGAGG
>APFE031042097.1:107806-144754 GCA_000404065.3 Pinus taeda
GGCAATGCAGATTAACAAGGCATTAATAACACAAATAAGATTGTTATGTCATGAAATCGCCCAAGTTGAACCTTTGTGCGACATAACAACGTGTATAATAGACAAATCAGTTGATTCCAGGCAGGATTTGGAGCAAGCCGACAACACTTTGACAGATTTTCTTACTTGGCAGGACTCTAACGAGGGAAAGGTAGAAAACTTGCCCAAAATCTTAGAATCCCATAAGGAAATCCTATTCACAGAGTGGCAGTCCCAACTAATGAAAGCAGAGAGAGTTGTTTCTAGATGGAAGTTATCTATGAGCAATTTAATTGACTTGATCAATAATACTCTCTATTTATCTAACATGATTTCTCAATGTACACCAGGTAAACTATTATCAGCCAAGACATTGGAGCAGTCATGTAACCAAGAGCTAGAAAAGAATGGGAGATTAATCTCAGGGATTAAAAGTTTCAATTGGGACACCTATTGGTTGTTCCTAGTAAAACCATACAGTCAGAGAGCCGCCCTCAAATGCCTAACGGATGCAATTAGGAGTATCATTCTTGATATACATGATGCCACCTATGCTGCTCAAATCAATTCTCATCTCAGCCGCCCTCAAGAAGTGGAGCCAATGCTATCAATATGCCAACTCAGGACAAAGGGCAAACAGCCAGAAGGATGAATCATCGTTGCCGATTACTAGATCACTGTGGGAGAGATATTTAAGATCGGATTATACCAATTTAGTAGAATTTTAATTTTGTAGTTTGTTAGTTTAGTTTAGTATTTATAGACCCTTTCATGTATTTAGAAAGGGTCGTAAGTTTTTGTATATGACTTAAGCCTGAAGTTTCACTATTGTACTTCAGGCATATTCTCTTATGAAAATTGGACCAATCTTTCCAAATTTTGATAATGAATATTTGATGTCAATGTCAACTATTGCCTTTATTTGAAAGTATTTCTGAATTGGAAGAAGGAATTCAAATTGCGATTGGTATAGGGAATAATTCGCAGCACATATGGTACTATTATCTATGTCTGAATTTATTCCTTTTATGTGAATTGTTGTTTGGTCATTTTTGCTATTATTGAATATGTGAATGTGTTTTAAACAGTAAACTTTATACTTTCCATTATTGGATGTTTACAGTTTGCTACTCTCTCAATCATGCATGTATCAGTAATATAAAAGAGAAGTGTAATATTTCTTTATCAGTTACTTCATTCAACTATTTGAACGAAGCAATTATCATTTAAATGAATGTCTCTGTTTATTGCATAGTGTCATCTATATGCCTATTGGCAAACAAAGATCATTAAACGTTGCACTTGAAGAATAGAAGCTTCCTGAGATAAAATAGTCATTTACATTTTCGTTCATAGAATAAGTCTTCCATTTATTATCACTTATTAGAAAACCAACCATTCATTCACCCCCTTTTATTCATCACTAGGGAACTGGTCCCATTATATCGAGTCGGAGCCACCATCCCAAACAAAAAAGGAGCTGTATTAAGGTCCGGACCGGGTGGTTATCCCCCGATGTTGATGTAACGATTTTCGGGGCATCAAAATTTCTGGCGCTAGAAGGAGGGCATCCACTATGAATGGCAAGTAAGTCAAAACCTACAGACCATTCACAGAGTAAATCACCCTCCGCCTCTCCTCAGACCTCTCGTTTTCACTCTAAAATACCAGTATCCAGATGAGAAGAAGAAGGATCAACTACCACTGCTCAACCCCATCATACTTCAGAACGTTTAAGTCTGGAGTCCCCTGAAGTTCAGTCTATCGTCCAGAAACTTCAAGGCTTCTCTAATTCACCTCCTAGATCTGAAGTATCACAAGGCAGTGAGACTTCGCAATTCCGCCTACCTCATCATCTCACCAGACTTCAAAGCAAAAAACTTGGTATTGAACCACCTGAGTTGCCTTTACCCCAAAGGAAAAGGATAAAAAGAACACTCAAGGTTCTGGTAGTGAAACCTTTTCTCCATCATCTTCCATCTCATCATCTCCAGTGCGAAGTCAAACACCCACTTCATCATTACATATTATTGTTCACCAGGGGACTTCACCTTCAACATCACAATCTTTTCAGTCTTCATTTCCACCTCCTCCCAAACACCTGGAACACCACAAGCAATCATTGGTACTCCCAAAATGGCTTAGACCACATGGATAAGTCTTGGTGCAGTCACTATGCCTGTGCCTTTACATCCGTTACCTGATTATCCTGAGAAATGGTTACCAAAGTTTAATCCAAATGCTAGAAGATTAGCTGAAGAACACATAAATAATTTCATGTTGTCAGTTAATTTGAAGGGAGTAATAGAAGAAGATGTTGTAGTTAGAATTTTCCCCTACACATTACAAGGATCAGCTGGGTCTTGGTATTTTTCCTTGCCCTCTGGATCCATTACCAGTTGGAATATCTTCCAGGAACAGTTTCTTAACAAATACGGCGATGATAGATCCTTGGCCACACTCATTAACGACCTTTCGAATCTAAGGATCGAGTCAAGAGAACCAATTAAGGAGTTTAACTCCCGATTTAACAAACTCTTGAATAAAATCCCTACCGATGACAAGCCAAGTAAACAAATTAGAAGCGAGTCATTATAGCCTTACCTTCAAATATAGCCATTTTTGTAGATAGGGCTAAAAAACCTACATTGGCCGAAAACATGAAAGAAGCCCTCGCTGTCGAAAACCGTGTAATCTCTTTGGAAAAGAAAGTTGCTCTTGAGGAAAGGAAATCCAAAAAGTGTCTTTCAAGGATGATTCAAAGAAGAAAATCACCAAAGATCCATACGATATGCAGGGCCTTCAAAAAGTCCTCAAAACAATGTCGAACGAAATGGTTGAAATTAAAAAGCAAGTAGCAGAGACCTCAACTAAGAAACCTTATAGGAATTTTAAGAAACCTGAGTCAAAGCCTCCAAATTTTATATCCTATGCAGATTCAGATCCTGAGGAAGAAGAAGAAGAAGAAACAATTGCACCATCCGATGAATTCGAAGAAGAGGAAGTCGTTGAATGCCATGGAATGTGGGACTTTATATTTCCTAACTCCGATACCGAAGCTGAACAAGAAGCCTTTCCTGTGACTACCAGGAGCAAAAGTGCTCCTGAACCTGTCCAGGCAAGTTCAAAGAAAAGGAGTGCAGGTACCAATACTACAAAGGAAAAGGTACCCACAAGAAATCCAGCTGCAACAGTGCCTCAAAATCAACCATCATCCTCCAATATACCTACATCATCTAAGACGTTAGTAGTATCAGATTCAATGGATTATAATATTGTTGATGATATGAAAAAGACTAAGGCAAACATCACCATGTTTGAACTCAGCAAATTAAAACATCAACAAAAATTGCTTCTCAAAGAACTTAATGTGGTTCCTTTTTCACCTCTTCCCAGTACTAAAGCTGCAAGTGATTCAGGACAACCACCTTCTAGTAGAGTTGAGGCTACTGATACAATTCTAATTGGAGATAGATCAAATTCCCATACCCCTCCTTTCCTCTTAACGTACGAAATCTACAATTGAAATCTACATAACTGCTTGATTGACTTTGGGGCATCATCCAATATAATGACAGCTTCAGTTTGTTCTAAACTGAGCATTGAACCCCAAAAGTCCTCAATTCACATTGTGCAGTTAGATAGAACCAAAGTCCAAGTTTTAGCGGAAATAAACTCTGTTACAATCAGGTTATAGGATGATCCACGAGTGGTTCAGAGAATTGATATCTTAATCGTTGATGTACTTGAGTTTTATGGTTTAATCTTGAGCAGGGATTGGTCTGAAAAGCTCCATGGGTCGATTTCTACCAATTGGTCTCATATGTGGCTACCCTACAAGGGAAAGACAAATCAAATAAAAATCAACCAGGAGAAACACATGACCCATACTGTTACAGAATTCGAATAGGAGAATCAACCAGTTGCATTTAACAATAACATTTTGGGAAACTATTCTTCTGAATCATTCTTTGGCAATTATATTGCCCAACCATCTCCTTTCTCGGTAAACAATTTCACATCACAAATCGAAATTTTTTCACAAACTAACAGATCTAGATGTGTTAATGTTACTGAGAATTTTGTAAATAAAAATGTTGATAATTCTTTATTTTGGTCTTTATATTTTGACGGTTCAAAATCTAGTGAAGGATCAAGAGCAGGGTGTATTTTAGTCAGCCCTAAGGGAGAAAAAACAATGCTTTCTTGTAGATTAGAATTTGAATGCACGAATAATACAACTAAGTATGAAGCCTTGGTGCAAGGATTATACAAAGCTATCGGCATGAAAGTTCAATATTTAAAAGTGTTCCGCGATTCATAGATTGTTATAAAACAAGTTCGAAAAACAATCCATTGTCTCTCTAATCACCTCAAACACTATCAGTCTTTAGTCTAGGAACTTTTATCTTATTTTCTAGCATTCAATATTTCACCTATTCCCAGATCCCACAATGCAGCAATTGACCTGTTGGTCAATGTTGCTTCTAAACTCCTGCCTTTTGAAGATTATAGTCTAGATAGATTTTTAGTAGAGTTGATCTTTAGGCCATCAATTCCTGACAATATCACCAATTGGCGAGTGTTCAACCACAATGAAGACATTCTACATTTCTTAACTTCTAACAAATCCTACAATGATCAGATCATTGATGAAAGGGATCATGATCTTTAGATGAAAGAAAAGAATGAGGAAAACTCAATACCAAGACCTGTGGTTAAACTTGAAGATCTCTATGACATTAAAGATAGGTTCAAACATGTAACCAATTCAAAAATCCAAAGTTCTACCTTAAATTTTGAGTTGATAAATCTTGGTACTGAGCAGAACCCTCAAAATATCAATTTAGGATTAGGACTTTCTGAACAGGAAAGAACAACATTTATTAGATTATTAAGAAAAAATAAACATGTCTTCGCTTGGAAGTATGATGATTTAAAAACATATGATACATCTATCGTACAGCATACCATTCCAATGCTACCTGAACAAAAACCAGTTCAACAAAAAATGAGGAAAATACATCCAAACTTAGAGAGTCAGATAAAATCAGAACTCAATAAACTCTTAAAACCAAAGATTATTTTTCCTGTTCGGCACTCAAACTGGGTCTCCAACATGGTGCCTGTTAGGAAGAAAAATGGTGACATCAGGATTTGTATAGATTTCAGAAATCTGAATAAGGCAAGTCAAAAAGATAATTTCCCATTACCTACCATGGAGAAAATACTCCATTCAGTAGCAGGCTCTGAACTAATGTCCTTTCTAGACAGCTTTTCAGGATACAACCAAGTTCTGGTTCATCCTGATGACAGACTCAAGACTACTTTCAAAACAAAATGGGGAACTTACGCCTATTAGAAAATGCCTTTTTGACTTATTAACGCAGGAGCTACATTCCAAATAGCAATGGATATAGCCTTCAAAGGATTGATCAACAAAATAGTAGTCGTCTACTTAGATGATATTACTGTATTTTATAAAAAGAGATCTGACCATTTACATGATTTGAATCAAATCTTTGAACGCTGTAGAAGATATGGTATTTCACTTAATCCCAAAAAGTCCTTCTTTGCTCTAGATCAAGGAAGTCTCTTGGGCTTTATTGTTTCCAAAGATGGTATTTATATTGATCCCAACAGGATTAAAGAAATTTCTGAAATCCCATTTCCTCATAACAAAAAAATCTATGCAGTCATTTTTAGGTCAGATCAACTTTGTCAAAATATTTGTTCCCAATTTTTCTCATATCATTTTACCATTACAAACCATGATTAAGAAAAATTCAGTGTTTAGATGGGGGGCTGTGGAAAAAGAAGCATTTGATTTAATCAAGCAATCAATAATCAATTCCCCCGCTTTAAACACTCCTAATTTTTCTAATCGTTTCACATTGTACACTATCGCGTCCGATTTATCTTATGCAGCAGTACTCACTCAAATCAATGATCACAACTTGGAAGCACCGATTTCATTCTTTAGTTCAATTTTTTAGGGTGCAGAACTAAATTACACTGAAGTTGAAAAACAAGCCTTTGTTGTGTATAAAGCCATCAAACACTACAGGCCCTTCCTTCTAAAAGCCCATACAAAAGTAATAGTTCTTTTTTCTGCAGTAAGGCAATTACTGATCCAAAGAGAATTAAGTGAAAAAAGGGAAAATTGGGTTACAACACTTCAAGAATATGACTTGGAAATCAAGCCAGCGAAGATTGTTAGAGGCCAAGGTTTTTTCAGGTTATTAGCAGGAGCATCCAACATTCCGGAATCAAGTGATACAGATCATATTGAAGAAATCAACCAGATAAGTATTACCGATTCTGAATCT
Source organism: Pinus taeda (assembly GCA_000404065.3). Lineage (NCBI taxonomy): Eukaryota > Viridiplantae > Streptophyta > Pinopsida > Pinales > Pinaceae > Pinus > Pinus taeda. The sequence continues at coordinate 114,154 of APFE031042097.1, forward strand.
CAATATGCAGATTTAATCTTTTATTTTAAAAATGAGCATGCACCTTCTAATCTTTCTTATAAGTATAAACGGGCTATTAGATTAAAGTCAAAAAACTTTTTTATCATTGATGATGTGCTTTTTAGGCAAAACTACAATTCAGTTTTATTAAGATGCCTAGAGAAACCTGAAGCACAAAAGGTCTTGCAGGAGCTACACGATGGACCAGGTGGAGGACGTTTTGGAGCTGACACAACAGCTCATAAAATCATCCATGCTGGATATTACTGGCCCACCTTATTCAGAGATACCCATGAGTATGTAAGGAAATGCCGAAGTTGTGAAGTCTCCAGTGGAAGACAAAGGAAACCAGCTTTTCCTTTGCAACCAGTTAATATCAATCAACCTTTTGAACAATGGGGACTAGACATCATTGGGGAGATAACTCCACAATCCTCCAAACAGCATAAGTATATCCTTACTACTACTGATTACTTTACCAAGTGGGTTGAAGCAATTCCATTAAAGACAACAAACTTTGAAGGAATTATAGAATTCATAGACCAGTTCATCATTACCACGTTTGGTGTCCCAAATGCTCTTGTTTTTTATAATGCATCTTACTTTTTTGGAAATGCCATGTTTGAGTTTGCTATCAAAATAGGATTTAAATTGAAATATTCTACAAATTACTATCCCCAGGGTAATGGTTTGGCAGAATCTACCAATAAAAATCTACTCAAAATCATTAAGCAAACTATCGAACAAAATCATAAAAACTGGCACAAATCTTTAGTATTTGCACTATGGGCTGATAGAATAACATAGAAGGCCTCTATAGGTACTTCCCCATTCAACCTTGTCTACGGGAAAGAATCAGTACTACCGACCAATTTAGCGCTTCCTTCTCTAGCCCTAGTTCAGTTTATTGAAGAAAGACCCTCTTCTTCTATCCAACTCAGACATGATCAAATTTTAAAATTAGAAGAAGAACGAGAAAAGGCCAAAATTACTCATGATAAACATCAACAGATACTAAAGTTATCATTTGATTCAGCTTCGTCTAGTTCTAAACAGTTGCAGGTTGGTGATCTAGTTCTAAAATGGGACAAAGCACATGAGGATAAAGGTAAACACACCAAATTCCAAAAGATGTGGCTTGGACCATTTCAGATCAGCGAGACGATAGGCCATTCAACATTCATATTACAAGATCTATCAGGAAAGAGGTACTTTCTTCCTGTTAATGGCCTCATCTTAAAGAAATTATTCAATTGAGGAGGTAACCCCTTCTCTTTTAAATTCAGTAGGATTTGCAATACTTAGGACCATTAGGAAATAAAGTTGTAAAATAGCTTCTATTGGCCTTTGCTATATTGAAATGTTGCTCCGAAGAAGTATTTTTAATATTTACTTTTGTAAAATAGAAATATTAAACAAAAGGAACACTTTCTAGGAAATTAGGTATATTAACATTCTGAAAACCCCATTTTTTTTTTGTGAAAATCCTCTCGGGATTTAGAACTATTGTTAATCATTTTAATGTTTTGAAATTGGCCACAAAAGGGTTACCAATATCAAAATAGAGATTGATTCAATCTTAGCATCCTCAACTCTTACCTTGTCATCCATTTTCTCTTAAGGAGAAAATTGTTCATCCCATTCATTCAAGTATATGATTACTCAAAGTGTAATTCTAAAATATCTGATATAAAGATAAGGGGTCTTATTACAAGCCTGCTTACCATGATCATTGGGAAATAATCTAACCGACATCACCAACACTGCATACCAAAACAGGGTAATGGCTTATAATCATAAGACAAGGGGTCTCATCACGAGACAACTTGTTCGATTAGATTACAACCAGTGAATGGCATTGTCAAATCAGTTGGCAACCAAACCAGGACAATGGCTTTCTATCTTACAAAAAATGGAAAAGAAAAGAAATACAAAATATGAAAACATGTTTTGAATTCATTCTTTTAATCATACTCTGAGATGGAAGGGGTCGTGAACAATCAAATGGTTAAAAGGTATCCCTGTCGAAACTATGAACGTTTGCTGGAAGCAGAGGCTCTTCCTGTGACAAAGGAGTCAACTAAAAAGGCTAAGTTGGAAAAGTGTTTTGTTTTATCATTATCAATGAATAAAGACCAATTTAAAACTTAGAATGTATTTAGTTTTAACAAGAGAAAGAATTAGCAAAAACATGCCTTTATTATATTCAGAATGTGTGTATAGTTATTTATATTAGAACTTTCCTTTTTGATAAGGTATCTATGTAAAGAAAGTTCAAAATTTTTCAATAACTTTTTCAGAGATAATTGTTTCTTCCAGCGAATCGCCAATTGTTGTGCTATACAACAACCCCCCATTTCATAAAATCTTACTTTAGAAATTTATAATTTGAAATGGGTCCCTCTTAGATTAAATTGGTATTAATCCATCACTGTTCTAAAGGTTTGGAAATAGACAAAACATTTTAAAACCTTTTGAAATAATTGGTCTTAAAAAAATAAAATGAATAATTCTTTATTATTGCGATAAAGTGATCGCAAGATCGCATATCGCAACAACAAAGGATGCATAACCATGACCCATTGATTTTCCCTGATGCGATAAAAGTGAGTAGCCAATGGGTATCGGAAAAAAAAATAATAGAAGGCCCCTCCCCTTTGCTCCGATGAGATATCACAATCGGCAATCGGGGAATGTGACGTGAACATAAAAAACTCTCCTCATTCAAACTCCCAATGCGAGTCAAGCGATATCGCTATCGGCAATCGGGGATTCCATAAAACTTAAATCAAATTGCCTAAGGCTTCCTCCGATTTCCAATTGCGATGAACCCAAAACGCGACTTTCGAAAAGGATCGATATGATTTCGTTATATTATATATTAATTATCATTGAAAGCCTTTTCTCTTCTCGATAGAGATTCGCTCGCGTCCAACTGCCAAAAAATCAAATCCACGCTTAAACTATTATTTGACAAATAAAGGATATAATGAGCATTTAAACGATTGACAGGTTTTAACAGCCAATCAATGAGCAGTTATGCCTAAATCCTTTCAGAGATTGTATCCATGGGAGCCTTATGATAAATCTTCCATTATTCATTGATTGACACAATTCCCTCATACTTGGTTTTCTCCATCTTTTCTCTTCATTACATTCATTTTTCTCTTGCGCAGAGTTTTTCCACAGTAATGATTCCAGACCAAATGGGAAAGAAATCTAAGAAGTCTGGAACTACTTCAGCTTCTATGATAACAGGACAACATGCCACCGATTCAGGACCAAGAAAGAAGGGATTAATCTCAGATACCACATGTCTCGGCCTTGGCAACACTACTTGGCAAAATATTTACAACCTGGTTGAAGTCGAGGAACCTCGGCAAACATCGGTACAAGCTACAGCAGGTTCAAGCCAGAAATCTGATGCTACTTTAAAATATTTGGCTGATTCCTACCTACATAGGATAACAGCTCGAGAGCAAATTTTTTCGTATACGGATGTGGTGAGATGGGTAGTTGAGGAAATTCCAATTACAAACAGAACATTCTGCACTGTTGATGGGAGAGTATTCAGTTCATTTCAGCCCAATGATTTTAGGAAAATGTACCATTTGCCTGAACCGGAGAAGAAGTACAATAAAGCATTTCTGGAGAAGTTTCGAGATGAGAATGAAACCGAGTCAGCGCCTATACGAGAATGGAGACAGAACCCGACGAAACAAAAACATGAGTCTTTGGGTAAGTACTCCGTCGACTCCTTATGCTCTCCTTATTGTTATGCTGGAATCATGATGTGTCGATTGTGGGGATTACATGATTCTGCAAATTTTTCCATAGAAATGGTACCTTTGATGGAAGCGGCATGTAATAGTGAAATCATGGATTGGGGGACTATATTATCGAATAAGTTGGCTATAGCTATTCTCGAATTCAGAAACAAATCTAGTGTTACTGATAGGTTCATCCCTCCATTTTATTTTAGTGCCTATATTTTGGATACCCTCTGTTTTAATTCCGAGTTTCCTGTGTTAGGGTGGAGGTGGACTCCACAGGACGCTATGCCTATTCATATCTACCACCGGAAACTATGGAAAGCTCATTATAAACACCATATCCTCTTATGACTAGGTGGGAGGAATTTAAAAGTATCATAAATTCCTAATTCTATCCTATTAAGTATGTAGAGGACTAGTATATATAAGGGGCGCCTTACTTCAGGTAGAGACAAGGGTAGAGTGTACACGCATACACCACAAAATTTAGGAAGATGGAAATAATGTTGGGTATCTCTCCCATGAACATATAACTACTAATTAAGTATCTAGGGTATCTACATAGCCATTTATGTAAGAAATTGGTGTTGTTCAATGCTAGGAAACACATAGAAAACATAGGCAAGTAGGAAGGGCAGTCAAGTGGTTCAAATTAGAAGGAACAAAAAGAATATTCTAGGGAGGGGAAGAAGAATTGGAAGGAGGGAAATACAAGAATATATTAGCCAAAACACACTAATTCAAATATCCTATAAAGCATTGCAAGCATTGTATCTATTGTAACACTGGAGACAGTTCTTGGTTGTGGGGGAACCAATGTCGTGGACATCCATAAAACTAATTAAGATTTTAGAATAGGTTGGCAGAGAGATAGACCATGAGATCTTGTGATGAATGATCTAATTCTAAAACGTAGACTTAAAACCAAACTGGAAAAGATAACTGAGGTTTACATGGTTTTATATTAGAAAGTGGGTTGGAAGATAGATAAAGAGGACAACAATTTATGGCTCGGGTAATTAAGAATCCAGGCTTAGGCTCTATAGAAAAATAATGAAAAGGGAAAGGATTATAGGTTAATTTGTAGCATGGTGGTTCGCTTTATCAAGGCCTGTTTAAGAAAATTTTACAGGTACACTCTATTATGGTCACAACATTAGTAATTTTTTTAATAAAAAGAAGCCAACAACTTCATTACACTCATGCTAGAAGAAGAAAAACATAATGAAAACATAGCAAAGAGAACATTTCTTCAATGCCCCAAGAACTAGAATCAAATTGGTTTGTATTCTTCAATTTCAGAGAGATTCACTCATTACATTGCATTCATGAATTCCAAAATTACCAACCTCCAATCCCTTACAAAATATGATTTTTAGACCTTTATTGCCCCCTGCCCCCCCACCATTATACTAACTATTCTAGGCAAATACAAACTGATTCTTAAAAAAAAAAATTAAATTGTTTACCTTATTAAGGTTTTTTAAAATATTTAGGTTACAAAAATATTGTTTTAAAATCATATATATATAATTTGATTTCCTTTTCAAAAACCAAAACTTTTGTCCCTCTTAAAGTTTCACAATATAAGTATATTGATATCAGGCTTTTGAATTAGCCACATTATTAAATGTGTGATCCTAAGTCTTTTTCGGATGCTTTGAGGGAGGATGGATGTCAATATCGGTCCCAATTGTTGTCATCATGCATAAATCATCAAACATTAGATGGTTTTGGAAAACCATTTCCCTCACTTGGGACCATGTCTGGTGGTTTCTAGAACAAAGGATAAGTGCCCCTGAGATTGATTATGACCATTGATCTGGAAATAAGTGGTTTGGAAAAAACCACTTCCAAGGGCTCTCCTTAACATAAACTCCATGCAGTTGATGTTGTTTGGATTTCATTGATTTGTAGAATAACTAGTCCAGGACATTAATATTTGTATATCTATGACAAGTATAAACCTTGACTCTTTTCACCTCGTCGTGACAACAACTCCATATATTACATGCTTGACAATTTCTTTGGAAACAACATAAATCTTATTTTGATTGTCTGTAGGAAATATCTCTGGCTATTCCATAGATTTAGAGCTAGATACTTTCTCCAATACACACACTAGTCAACCCATATACATAGCTTCGATGGTCGTTTGACCTTTCTAGCAGCATCATGATATCCAAATATTTGCAATATTTTTTTATGAAGTTCAAATATTTCATAAGTGAATATCTTGTTAGAGGGGTCATAGAAAACATTTCTCATGCCCAAAAACCTCCCATTAAATTCTTTCAAGTCCTTCTCACCATCAAAGTAGCATTTTTCAAGGTTCCTAGAAACAACAATGTTGAAAAGTTGTTGTTTGTATATCTGACAAGTATAAACAAGTTTCTCTAGGGCCCCTAAATGTAACATGTTTTTCATCCCATAGTAGAATGACCGGTCCTATGCTTGCAAGTATTGTGTAGGGTTCCAGTTTGGATCAAATATAAAAAATCAATTTGCACTAATGGGATTTAGTCCTAGCCCACTAGTGTGAGTAGGAATAAGGAAACCCTTCTTTCTTGGACTTCTATTAAATTTTTCAACAAGGACCTAGATAATATTCATTGGAGTTGACCCATCAAGCTGAGAAAAATAATAACCCTTACGAATAAGAAATTTCTCCAGTATGTCTAACATCTTGACAAAATATCTAAAGAGTAATATTTTGTCACTTTGTGAAATCCAAGATGCCATTAATTTATCCAAGGAATTCATTTTTCCACAGCGTTGTGCATTTCTAAGTCCCATGAAACTCTCATCTTGAGTGACTCCACCAATCAATTCAACATCCTTTCCAATAATAGATGTGGCTAGGGCTTCATCCTTCTTTTTCTTCTTCAAATCATCCTTGGGGTTTGGGTTGATTAGCATTACAATTACCTCCAGTCTAAGATATACTATTGTATTTAATAATAAGGGGTCCATTGAATTGAGAGAATTTGGATAGGCACTGGTTCTCCCCAATATTTTTGTTCTCCTCCAACGTTTTAGCATGGACAACAGTTACGTCATCATGGCAAGAAGATATTGCATTGACCATCTCACTATCCATAATCGATTTCTTCATATGTTCTTCTATTTAATTCCAAGTCGAATGGGAAATTGAAGCTAAGGTCCAGTCCTCCTGAGAAATAATATGAATGATTGAAAATATTGGAATTTGTTTCAAAAGGATTTCACATGATAGGAATTGCAATTGCAACTTTCATGAGAAGATATGAAGGAACAAAAAGTGTCATGATTTTGCAACAATGCATCTTGCTTAGAACTAGATTTCTACTTTTATGTTTAACTAATGATGTATCAATGCTAAAGTCGAAATTTTTCCATTTACATCCTTGTCTTAGACGCAATAGATGTTTTAGAATTCAACAATTCATTGTATATGGTATATAGTCTATGCTTCTCACTTTTTGGCATTGAAGGCCTAGTCTTGACCACAACAAATTCTAAAATTTTGTGTGTTATAAGGGAGTGTGCTCTTAAAGCTCCATAAGCCCCACTCTATAACACCCTCCTCCCACATCTATCCAAGCAACCGGCCATTTGGGGTAAACATGAAATTAGAGGCCACTATGATATGGTTCAACCTCATAAGTCACATTAAGGAAGTGGAACTGACAGAAACACCATACAGACATCCAACATCATCAACAAAACCCTTAGAAGACAAGTCAACCACTCAGAAAACCTGTCCCTGGGTCCCATTATTGTTTTAGGTATCTTGGGCCATAGCCACTCTCATGCTATGGGTAAGGGAGCGCCCAATAACCTAAAGTCACTCTCACAGACCTGCCTGCCAACAACTATGGAACAAAATTACCAGTGTTGTGCTAGCGACTTCGTGATTTGAGCCACTTTTTCAAGCCTAGAGCCTAGGTCACTACCTAGAACTGATCCATCTCTTCAAATCAGCAAAGTAACAGGGAAATGAAAGTACTAAAGAAAATACTTTTTCATGACCTTGACTAGATACCTACTAGCCATGACAAGCATTTTTTCAAACATATCATGGACATGTAACCTACAGGTGTAAATAATAGAGTTAAGTGTAGGGATCTCATACTTATCTGAGAATCTTTATGAACCATTGTCTCCTTATCACATTAGTTGTCATTTCATCCATTAGGTCATAGATACATTGATCATTCAATAAATGGTAATAACATGATGAGAGCCACTCATGGCTGTTGTCATAAAACATGTAAATAACCAACATAATTGGCACATAAATACCAATGAAATAACAACCATGTAAACCACATATAGTCCATCATAATTCTCAGAGATATACAAGGAGAAATAACCTTTCATTAATGATGCAAATCCAAACCCGAGATGGGACATCCACATTCCACTTGACCATAGAATAGCTAAACCAAATCTCTGTTCAGCCATTCACCTTTATGCCATATTCCAAGCATGAATGTGGGATTTCATAGAACACATCAATCAAAAGTCATCCATGGCTTACAGATGCCATTCACCTCAAGCCATCAAATAATGGTTCCACCTCATAGTCGAACATAATAAAACCATCGTCAGATCTGTCTCTATCCCATCCATCTAGGGCTCCAGAGCGTTTGTTCCAACCCAACTTCCATAGTAGTAACTCAACCCACAACTATTGTTGAGATCCAAAGCATTTATCCATTCAAGGCTTCAGGACTAGTAACTCAACCCAAAACTGCTTTCTGGCTTCAGGGTATTTTTCCAACCAAGGCTCTAGGACTAGTAACTCAACCCACCAAGGGCTCCAAATTGTTTGTCCAGCCAAGGCTATGGGACTAGTAAATCAACCCAATTTGTTACAAGGCTCTAGATCGTTTTTCCAAGCAACACTACAAGACTAATAACTCAATCGAAGTCATTAGAAGGCTCCATAGAGTTTGTCTAATCAAGGCTCCAGGAATTAATAACTCAACCCAAGATAAGGAACATGAGAACCAACCAAAACAAAATAATGAAAGTAAACCCACAAAATCCATGGCTATCTAAGAAACGACAAGGCTAGGCAAATCCACTGTCAACCCAGGAAATCCTCTATGCCAGTGACAGATCATAACCAAGAAACCACATGCATGTGCCATGCATACCAAAACTAGTGAGGAAAATATTCATGCAACTTGGTACCTGCAAGCACAATTGTTGTACTATTAATCCCAATGCCCTCTTATGCTTTCCCTCTCTTCCTTTTCCTTTCTTCTCCAAGAATCCAAGTATTCCACAACCTCCAAGAGTACGAGAGAGAGAGAGAGAATAATGAGAGAGCTCCAAAATTGAATTGACCAAGTCTTCACTGACCAAGATTTCCCACTGATCCTCAAAAGCCTTTTTATTAATGACATATCCATTTTCTTCATTTTCCATTATTTTCCTTCATTTTCCTCCTCACATGCAACCTGTGACCTTTCAGCTTCCTTTTCTCCTAATTTCCATTATTTTCAAAAATAAATGTGCCAAAATACCTTTTTGCCTCTTTAATGCCTTAGCCATAATAACCAAATCATCACCCATTAGGATGTTTCCCCCAATATTCAGTTTGGAATATGTGTCCCATCATCGTGGCATTTATATATTTGTACATGTGATTTTCACCAGGGCTGTTACATACTCATACCACTTTCAAGAAACTCATGCACAAATTTAAGTTATGCATAAGATAAAATAAATTTAAGATCATCACCACTAAAACCTTATGTATAGAGGCTATGGATCTCAAACCGTTGACATGCCAGAGGGAATTCACAAAATAGGAGATGGTCTAACTTCCTAGGCCATGAAAATACAACATGTAGTAAATCTAGTTGGTTGCTGCAAAAGAAAATCCAAGTCAATGCTTCAACATAATCAAGTTCATTCAACAATGGATTGACAACCCAATTCATTACACCAGTGTTGTTGTGTCACCTTTTCAGAGAAATAGGTTCAAATTCACCATAAAATAAAATGCATGGAGCTGCTACAAATTCTTTAGAAAATATATTTCGAACAACTTATTCTGATGCTCCAATATATATTTTTAGCAGTTCATGATCTTCTCCATCATATCCTTAAGATTCAAATGAGATATATCAGCATTCACTAATAACTTGACAAAACTACCCTACGAGCATATTCATTATCCTCTTGCTTAGTTTCTTCTTTACCTGCATTGGCACACCGTTTCAAACACATGAATCGATAAGGTTCTTCACTAATTTGTATATAGAGGTAGATCAGGGAATAATTGAAATAAAGCCAGAAGTTAGAATAAGAAAAAATTATCTAGGTTTATATGCTGCCATCTGAAAGTGCATTCAATATGAGAGTTGAAGATAATTTTTATGTTGAATAATGGGAATGAATCTAATCAATTCATCTGACCTCCCTTGAATGCGATCGATCTTCCAATTTAAAGGGATGATGCCATCAAAGACCACTAGCTCCTCATCATCAGATATGATTTAAAATGATAGAATCTCAACATTTAAGTAGTGTTCATTTTTCCAAATTTTTCCCCATCATCAAGTTATTGAATGCCACTATTTTTTAATGGCCATGGGATATATCCCATATCTATAAACCAGAAATATCCTTGGCATGATATATGCACCATTGTTGACAACCTTTGTCGACGAGATGTGCACAATTTAATGGTTCTCCCTTTATTCGACACCTTATATGGGCACTGCCTTGGTTTGGTAGTTTTTGAATGGAGCTTATTTGTGAGTTATGATGGTGAGCTCCAATAATACATACACCATGGAACTTCATGGTCAATAATTTCAAGCCCAGGCCCAATAAAATAACCCTTTTGGCATAAAATGACTGAAAGCACTTATAAAAAAAACCACTCTTCATCCATTAGTATTATTATTATTATTATTTTCTTTTAATCTTTTTAAGCCCAATAAACGAGCCCTTTTGGCATAAAAAGGCTAGAAGTGCCTATAAAAAACCATTCTTCATCAATTGTTATTATTATTCTTTTCTTTTAATTTTGTCATAAGCTCTGATAAAACTCTATCCTCTAGTGCCTTTTGTTTTTAAATCATTACATGAATTTCACACGAAAATACTTCATTATTTTCGTTTGGCAAGATTAGGCTACAATGTATTAGCTCCAACTATGGACAATGATTTTCCTACAAATCCCTGAGAATTGTAGGCTAGTAGCCTTTAATATTTCTTCTACCATTGAAATAAAATTTCTAAAAATTGAAAACCAGAGAATAAATATCTGAACTTATTTATATACAATTCCTACTGCTCCTACTTATGTACAGGGTTGAATTCACTCAAGTGAAGTCAACCTTCCAATGATACTAGCGCAACATCTAAGTATTGGACCTTATGACACTATGCTCTTGAAATTTTAAAATGAAAACAGGCATGCACCATATGAAAAATTCAAACAAAAAAATTGGTACATACCCCATAACTGATATCTATTGCTGAATAGAGAAGGTTTCCATATAGTTATCTATGGGATCATAAAATGGAGGAGAGAAATTTGTAGTTGTCTCCTTTTCTTGAACAATTTCCTAACATGTTTCCTTTTTCATAGGGCAACTGTAATTATTGCTTAGCTCTTCAACTTCCATTTTTTTCTGAAAAGGTTGATCCTAGGCATCTTATGTCCACTTTCCTGTGAGCATATCTTCTTGAAAATATGTAACAAACTCATCCTCCTCTTAACTGTATGAATCATAAATTGGAGAATTTTCTAACCAACCAAAACTCTCATTTGAAAGATAAAAATCATAAATTGGAGAACTAGTAAAATGTACAAAATAGGATCTTTGAGGGTTTGTCTACAATTGAATAATATCTTCTTTTCCTCAGACATATTTATTTATAAAAAATATAGATGAGTCCATTAAACAAACAAAAAATAACACCCAAAGCAAAGCAACCAGATGAGGATATACAACCAAATATTGATTTTGTCACCCTCAAAATTAGCTACAAAACTTTATGAAACCCAGGGAAACATCTTCTAATCCATTCCCTGGAAATGATGCCAATTGATGTTGTAACACCAAAGACAGTTCCTGGCAGTGGGGGCACCAGTTACTGGGACATCCATAGAACTAATTAATATTTTAAAATAGGTGGTCAGAGAGATAGGCTATAATATCTTGCAATGAATGATCTAGTTCTAAAATCTAGCCTTAAAAATAGACTTTCCAATATAAATGAGGTTTACTGGGTTTTATATCAGAAAGCGGGTTGGAAGAAAGATAAAGAAGACAAAAATTTATGGTTCAAGCAATTAAGAATATGGGCTTAGGCTCTGGAAAATGAATAATGAAAGGGGAAGAATTATGGATGAATTTCCAGCATGGTGAAGCGCATTATTAAGGCCTCTTTAAGAAACATTTATAGGTACTCTTTGTTATGGTCACAACATAAGTAATAATGTTAATAAAAATAATCCAACAACTTCATTACACTCATGCTAACTGTTACGGTCCTATGATTCATAGGATCTAATGATGATTGAATATTTTCTTTCAATCTATCCAATTGTAAATAATATTTCATATTGCAAATGATTTCCAGAAAAATAAAAATAAAAATAAAAAATGAAAAGAGGGTATAAAAAAGAAAATGGAAATAAAAAAAAGGATGAAAAGAACCCCATGAAAAGAAAAAAAAATAGTGAAAGTGATGCCAATTCAAATGCCACTAAAATGAAATACTTTGTTTTGTAAATAAATTAGGATGTTGTGTCCAACTTGTTTAGAAATGTCACAATCATCATTCCTTGTTTGAAACATATAGTTTAATAGTGTTCAAACAAATTTCAATTTCTGTTGTTAGATTAGAGAAAATAATTTAGCCAAATTGTTTAAACTTGGCTAAAAATAGTTAGGTAGATTAGATGAAGAAATTGACCCAACAGTTTCATCTGGATCAATGAATTAGCATTAGGGGTGATTTTAGGGGCGAATGTTCGCCCTTTGGGGAAATTAAGGGGTTTTAAATTTTTAGTGGGCGAGTATTTTGTATCATAGTACATTTTTACAAATCACCTCAAACAGTCCACCTTATTTTAAGGGAGAGGGTAAAAAAGGTAAATTTAGCCCTTTAAATTAGGAGTTACAACCTTCCATTCGCCCATTTTCAAGAATAGGTTTTATTTAAGTGAATCCTATGGGCCAAAGGCCCAAATATCATATTTATAAAAAATTTATGGTAAATTAATAAAAATATAAATAAATGAGAGGTATGGTAAATAAATAAAGCATTTTTTATATTTACTCCATAAGTCACCTTATATACATGCAAGGGTGTAAACAAATAAAAATATAAGTAAAGTGAGGTATGGTAAATAAATAAAACGTCTTTTTATACTTACTCAAAAGGTATGGTAAATAAATAAAAATATAAATAAACTAGACGAATGGTAAATAAATAAAACCTCTTTTTATATTTAGCCCATAACCCTCGTTCTATTTATGAAGGCTCAAGAAAGAGGTTTTATTTAAGTGAATCCTATGGGCCAAATACCATATTTGTAAAAGAGGTATGGTAAATTAATAAAAATATAAATAAGCGAGATGTATGGTAAACAAATAAAACATTTTTTTATATTTACTCCATAAGTCACCTTATATTTACGAACACTCAAAAAATGCCTTATATTTAGGTGATAACTATGGGCAAAATACTATGGGCCAAATACCATGGGCTAGATTATTATTAATACTATGAAAAAAAACATTATTAACCCTAATATTAGTATTAATAAAAATAAAAATGGCACATGGTATTGACCCATGGTATTCACGTGGAATGTAGCCTATTTAAATGGGGAAATTAAACCAGCATAGATCCATCTTTGCATATCACGTTATTTGATCACTCTCGGGGCTTGGTGGATCAAGAGTAAAAATGGATGTTGTAATTTAATATATGTTAAACATTTTAACTTGGTTAAAATAAAAATAAAATAAAAATCAATTATTAATTTTTATAAATTACTAATAGTAATTTTTAAGCTTCAGGTTTATGATAACCCATGGTATTTCATCCCCCTAAGAGTGGTAGATGTGGAGTTAAGATGGATATAGGTTGGTTTTTATGATAATTAAGATATTAAATAGACTTAGGAAATTATATTGTAAAAACATCTTAAGGTGAATGGTTAAAGCAAAGACATTGGACAAGTATATTTCTATACTTCTGTTTTAAACTGAAACAAATCCAAGGCTAAAGGAATGGATTGATTGCACTAGTCATCCTTCTATAACTTTCCAACATATGCTGGAGTAAACAGATTGTAATTTGGGTAATTTTTCTAACTGCAAATGGGAACATACTTGTGTATTGGCAGGGTGGTTACGAGGTCCCTAGAAGTGGATTAAATAGATTGTAATTTGGGTAATTTTTCTAATTGCAAACAGGAACATACTTGTGTATTGGCAGGGTGGTTATGAGGTCCCTAGAAGTGATGAATTTGAATTTTTCTTGGTTTTATATATAGTATTAGGTTTTTTCTCATGCTTTCTGTGAATGGCATGGGTGAATTTGATCTTACACCCACTAGGTTATCAATATGTAATTTCGGTAATTTTGATTTCAAAAGATATTTTAAAGAAATACAATGATTTCATTTGTGTATTCAATAAACACAAGATTTTATAATTGAGTAAAATATTCGCCATACTTGGTGAGAGATTCGCCAAAAAAATTATATATACATATCATATTATTGATAAAATCGCCTTCCATTTTTCCTATATACCATGGAGATTCGCCCATTTATTATACATGTAAATTAGGGGGGTTCTTAAAATTTTCCCTGATTAGCATGGTTAATTTGCAGTTAGATTAGATGTTTTTCCCTTGCAAAGAAAAATAAAGCAAGGGTCTGCACCTCTAAATGCACCCTTTGTTAGTCAAAATTAACCTTAGTATAGGAGGAAATTGAAATAAAGAAAATTCATGTTTTGTATTTTCCAAAGTTAGGCGCATAATATATTTTATCCCAAGTTCGGAGCCTATGTTATAAAGTCATAATGATGTTGAAGGCCTTTCACCCCACCTCTTTCCCTGTCTACCTTTATCGATGGAGGGGGGGGGGGGTCTGAAAAGGTGGTTTCCCCATCCGGCCCCATGCCTACATGTCGCCCTCCCGCTTCTTTGCAACCCCCCCCCCACCATAACACATACCACTCACCCCCCTCTGAAAACTGCCTAACCACCATTCCTTCTCACCAACGTTCCCCACGCCCATTCTACCACTCCTTCTATGACACCTAACCCCATCTCCCCTATCCGTCAAAACATTTATTCCCCACTCCTAAACTACCATTAATCCCTCCAACATCCCCACACATGGAATGACTGCATTCCCAATTATAAGAACACCTTAGACTACCAAATTGTTTCCCCTTAGTGTCTTTGAACTTTGTAAGCAATAAAATTCATGACTAATACACCAATTCAACTGAATATTAGCAAAGGAATACCAACTTCCATATCATCTTTGCCATCACTATCAACCTTCTGTTTTTAGGTTTTCCTGGTAAATTCCATCTGTTGTTCAGTCTTTCTATACCTAAATCTTCTTAACATGGATCCTAAAAGTAAGATTGATACCAATGTTGAAAACACCATGATCCCTCCACCCATTGACCTAGATCGCATTCCTCTTGTTGATAGAGATTATAAGATCTCAAGACCAAAGTGCAAATTCAATTTTTTTGAGTTGCATAATTGTCTCAAATATCTTCACATTAACCAAAGGGATGAAATCTACCTCTCAAAATCATATTTACCACTACATGTTTCCCCAAATGCATTATTTTCCCTAATTTTATTCTAAAAAACAGAGCCAACTATATACCTAATAAGAGAGCCACTAGTGAAGTTTTGTTTACAATTACCCCTCGGTCCATCCAACAAATGATGCAGATTCCTCAAAATGATTCCTTCACTCCTTTTTCAGTAGAAGCCCTAAATGAGTTGTAACAAAAGCTAAATTTTCCCCAAAGAGGTAGGATTTTTGAGATTTTCCTCCCTCGGGATACACATCTACCCAAGAAAAACCATCTCTATCCTTCTTCAATGTTCCCAGAAAGAGCCAAACAAATCATATCAACGCTTTCATATTTATTAGGTTACAATTCTGTTGAATGGGTAAATGAACCCATCTTAGGTTTTCTGTCCATATTTTCTACTAAAGAAAAACCCTTAGTTATGTTTGATTTTAGCCAATTTCTTACTGATAGGATCCATGAAGAATTTCTTAAGCTCCAATTTGACGGAATGTTCAGATGTGGTTATATTTTAATGTACATGTTTTTATTCTTCCAAGCAGAAAAAATCCCATTTGTAGTGCAGAAGCTCACTAAGCAGGGGGAGCCACACTTAGTCATATTTTGGACCTCCATTCTAAGAATAAATTCAGAGAAATATACTTTCAAGGACTTCATAGATCATTTTGTGCATACAACTACTTGCTTGTTGACTAGCCATACAGAACCTAGAGTGAGTGGAGAAAATAAGAAGATCTTACATCTCAGTGAGCAAGTAAAGACAGATGATTGGTAGTTGTACCAGAACTACATCAAAATCAAGGTATATGAGTGTGAACTGCCACCTTATAAGCTATCCAAATATCTTCCAATGAAGATTTTTTCCTTGGAGTACATCACACAAATGATCCACTCTAACGGGGTCCATTTTGTTTCAACCAAAAAGAAATCACAATTCAAGATAAAAACACAGGTTGGACTTTTTATCTACAATAGCAAGACAATAGGGAAGGAAGCATAAAATATTCTAAAACATATGAAATTTCCCCTCAGTTTTAGCTGGTCATATGACCCATTTAATATAATCTCAAAACTTAGGGTGGAGAAAAATAGTACATCATATGTGAATACACAAAGACCAGAAATTGAAAAGCATATGAACTAGGCTGGGTGGGAAGAAATCACTTTACAAGAGGTAGAGGAAGATCTTTTGTAGGTAACCACTTCACATACTCATGCTCCTCAAGAAAAGAAAAAGAAAATACCAAGATAAGAAGACTCACATTCAATCACAGAGGTCTCAGAAAGGAGTTTAAAATCTATACAAAGAAATCCAAGAAGAATCCTACAACATGGTTTTAAGGAGAAGAAGAATGACAAGGACCATCCACAATAGTTTTGAAAGGTCCATTTTTTCCATCACAGTCAGAAGATATATCTAAAAGATCCCTAACTTGATCATTTTCATAAGGAAATCCAGAAACCACTCCAACATCAGAAACTATCTAGAGGCAGAAAGAGTTAAACATTTTTGAAAAGTACAAAGAGATCAAGAAAAGGAATGATTCCCTCAAGCACATCACTTACACATAGTTTTGGAAGCAGACTTCCACCACTCAGCACAGGCTTATGTCAGCATTAGACACAGAAAAGGGAAGAATGCAGATGGCATTCTTGCAAGAATAGGTCCCCCATCCTCAATTAACAACAAATTGTGAGAAAACCATATTTGAGTCTAAAGAAAAGGATGCAAATCCTTTTGACTAGATGGACATGCACAAGAAGACTATAGATATGGTTTACTGCACATTCAAACATAATATAATGAATGCTTCCAAATTGCAGGTATCTATAAATAATATTCACTCTCAACTAAAACTTGAAAAATTTTCCTCTTTGGCTAAGGATAATAGGATAAAATCCTTAGAAGATTTGGTTATAAAAGCAAGGTATGGTCCAAGTAACATAAAGGCAGTAGAATAAATCATCAGAAAGAAGAATGTTGACATAGATTCTCTCAGGAAAAAAATAAAAAATAAAAAAATAAAATTGCTAGTTACTGAAGATTCTCAATCTAAGGAAATGGGAGAAGTTGAAAGGCAGAAAGAAAATATGCTCATGCTCATCATGGAACATAATGCTCAGATAAAGGAAATGGAAACAACAATGGACAAACTTATCAAGGAGAATTCTCACGTTTCTCTAGTACCTCCTAATGCAGTACCTCTTGCATCAATAATGAAAACAATAATTTCTACATCAACTACAACATCAGGAGTATCCACCTCTACAAAACCCCTTGCATAAACTTTAGATGATTCTATCAAATAAGTCCACTCAATGGAAAATATGTCAATACAAGGAGAAGAAATCAAAAAGCTACGGGAACATGTAAAGACCCTACAAGAATAGACAACGAGATTTGAAAACTCTGTCCTAATAGAAGAGCACAAATCCCACAGACTTACCCAAAGAATGCAATGGATGGAGAAGGAGACTGCCATGGGTAATACCTTGGCCCAAGTTAAGGAGAACATTTGGACAAAGATAAATGAAGCCTTGATAGAAATATGGCCATCCATAGAGATCATCTTTGATCATAATGAATTAATTGATAAATCCAAGGAAGTTATTGAACAAATCAAGGAAGAGTTGGGTGATAAACCAAATGAAGCTACAGAGCTCATTAAATTCCTTAATTCTAAAAACAAACATGCGCTAGAAGAACTAGAAATTGAGGATAGGATTGAGACAATACTTAAGGTTAAAAAGTGCTAACCAAGAGAAACTTAATCAGGCAACTGGAAGAAAAATGTCAAGTTATGGACATTGGTATACAGAGGTTATTCAACAAATTAGAAGTTCTCTAAAAAGAAGGGAATTTCCAGCTTATTAGTGATGGATGACAAGATTAGTACATGGTCTAATTATAGCTAGAAATTGATGGATATTGCCAAAGACAATAAGAAGTTTACAGGAATACAGAACAACATAATAGGGAAAGAATTCATAGAAGTAGTGGAACAGGATCTCAACATCCAACATGAAATTAAGTATATCTTTATTTCCAAGACAACTTTTTCCAAATACACTGAAGTGGACAAAGTCTATAGAAAATTACTTAAGTTGTCAATTCCAAGTGAAAAAAGGTGGGAATAGTTATGCGAGTTACTTGAGTAAAGGATCAATTTTTCTCCATCCAACAAGATAGACAACGTAGTAAAAGTCAAAGGTCACCTCAACACAAATTCCACAACTATAGTGCCAGCAACCCAATTAGTTTAAATTATCCTATATTTTTGTAATTAGAGATAGGTACAGTTTAGAAATTCGTAGATTACATCATGTTCAGTTTTGACAGGATATTTTGTAAATAAACTTATGATACTTCTCCTTTTGAAGTATGAAGGTTTGTTTTTTGTACAGAAGAAAGCTATTGTATATTTTTCAAGCCTCAGTGGATTTATCAATAATACAAAAATCTCTTTTGAATGATTCTTGTGTCAGATTGTTGGTGAAGTGCTTATATCATCTTATGTGTCTATATTTATTTTTTTACCATACACATTTGTTTCTTAATCTGAATTATTCAGTAGAAAGTCGAAGGACAAAAATTGTTTAGATGTACACTCTAATTTTGGCTATGAATAATTTCAACGTTTTCCACTGAGATTAAGTAAAATAAATCTTAATTGATCTTTACTTACTTGAAATATTTTCTCTTTTTCTTACTCATTTCACTTAAAACTAAAGAATCCAATTAGTTTGTCCACCTCTCCCTCTGAAATCTATCTGTACAATATAAAATTGATCCATGATTTAAGGAACATACTCCATCACCCAATGGTAATCTAGACATAAACCAACCATAGAATGCAAATCAAACCTTGAACTTTTATAACTAGCCAAATATCTCAATATAAATAAATCTAAATTTGACAGAGAGATCCCTCTCTGAAGCTGGCATGGCTAGATCCCAACTTCAAAAGTGACTTTGTGGTTACTTTTGTAGTTTATTTAACAACCTCAAAAATTATAGAGTGATAACATTTTGGCAACCATACTTGGGAAAATAACAAACTTTCATTTCAATTTCACAATATTCATTTCCCTAGTTCATAAAATTTTATTTGAGGAACAATGATGATTCAAATTTCAGAAATAAAGGTTCCGAGGTTGTAAACTATGTAAATAATTGAGTGGTGTGTCTAATATTTAAGACTTGGCTCCAAAAACAGTTCACACCAGATCTCATCCTAATGCGGAACCCTCCAAGATCTTATATAATCCTAAAAAATTGATTAGGAAAAGAAGTTTAGTTGAAAGTCAAGGAAGCAATAGTCCCCTATCTAGGGAAAATTCTCTTCTAGAAAATTTTGTCACTATACTGGATATTTAGTATAACTTACCATTTGAACATAGCCTATTTAGAACCAAGTCTAAAATTTTTGTAGATGAAACAATAACCAATCAATCCTTATTACAAACCTACATATATGCAGGTCAATCTGTCGAACCGGATTTTGCAACAAACCCTCCAAAACATTGATAAGTTATAAGATCTCGTATCAGTACTTGATCAAGTTGTAGATGAAGCCCATATTTATCAATCTGTTGAACTTTATGCCTTAACTATTGCAACATCTTCTATTTTCTCTCAATCTGTTCATCTTGCATCAATCAACCCCACCACTTCCATAATATCCACTACTTCTCCCATAGTATCATAGACAATGACCCAACCTATTCTAAGAAATCCTACATCTATACCTCCCATAAGATCATATATTATTAAACCCATCATGGCTTCTCATTTTTCTCCCTTAGTCTTACCTATGCAATTTCATCCTATGCCCCAAGATTATCAAACTAGAATTACTAAATTTGATGCCATTGGTGCCATCACTGCACAACAACATGTAGTTGAAGTGAACGATTTCTTTGATCTTTAGGAGGTTGATAAAAATGATGTAAAGATGAGACTTTGTGCCCAAAGTTTGGGTGGAGAGGTAAGAAAATGGTTTGAAAATTTAACAGCAACTAGTATAGCTAATCTTGATGCCTTTCATTAGCTTTTCTTAAATAGGTGGGAAACCAAAAGTAATCCTCTTCAAGTTCTAAATGAATATAAAAACCTAAAAAAAGGACCTAATGAAATAGTTGAAGAATATTGTGACAGTTTTAATAAAGTTTATAATGAAATTCCACCTGCTATTAAACCTCCTTCGGGCTTGGCCCTTATTCATTTCCCTAAAGGATTTGATGTGGATATGGCATATCAGCTAAGAGAGAGAGACCCAACTACCTTAGAGGGAATGCAATCTAATGGCCTTAAAGTTGAGGCTAATTTATTAGCCAAAAAAGAAAAATTAAAAACTGAAAGAAGGGTTACTATCAAAGAGGAACATTCCTCCTCCTCTCCATCTGATTATAAAATAGATAATATACTTAGAACTATGGAGAGGATGATGTATAGGATAACTATAACTAATAGAGCTCCTCCTTGAGAAAACCAACGTACTCCGCAAATTAGAAATCCTAATTTTAGGAGAAACCCACCCCAGATCAAATAAATGGAACAAAAAGGTCTAGATCAGCAGGTTATACCCCCATTTCAAGAGAACTATACATATGAGGAGGGAGAAATAGTTGAAGACATGAATTATACTCAAATAAACTTAATGGGAGTAAATGACAATGATTCTACATTTCTTACTCAAGAGGAACAAGACCTTTTCCTATTGTCATAGGATGAAGTAGATCTTGGGGAATCAAAAGATTATAAGAAAGGTTTTGAAAATGAAATTATGGAAGTCCATAGGCAATATAATCTATGAAGTAGGAAAAAGTTGATAATCCTATTAAAAAGAATGTTGATACTCCCAATAAAAAGGTATTTGATTTCCCTGCTAAGAAAAATATTGACATTCTTGCTAAAAAGAATGCAGATGTTCCAACCCAAAAAACATCTGATATTGTATTCAATGCAACTCAAACTAATAGTCCCTCTACTAGCCAACAAAGATATATTTCCCAAAAGAACTTGGTTGAGTAACAAGATTCTCTAAATTTAAACAAAACTCCAACAACACTCAACATTGAACATGAATTGGAAAAAATTAAAATATCCATTCCTCTAACAGAACTTATGAATAAAACTGCATACAGATCACAAGTGATGAAAGCTTTAAATATAGGGGAAGATATAGATATAGTCAATGTATCTGATGATCAACCAGAAATACTGTGTGGGCTTGAAGTTAATGGAAAACTCCAAGATGGATATGTACCTCCATTTTACATTATTTTAAACATTTGTGATAAAATTTTACACAACACGATGATAGACTCAAAGACCTCTCACAATTTCATGCCTAAGGTTGTCATGGAAAAATTGGGACTAGATATCACTAGAAGATACAAGGATCTATATTCTTTTGATTCAAGTAAAGTAAAATTCCTAGGGCTCATTAAGGATTTATCTTTCAATCTAGTACAAATACCATCCAAGAGCTTGGTAGTGGACATATTTGTTGCTGGCATACCTCCTAAATACGGCATGTTACTGTCTCGCTCATGGGGAGATAAACTCCAAGGTACCCTCCAGATGGATATGACCTATGATACCATTCCAGTGTTTGTTCAGCAGAGAAGATTACACAGGGAAAAAATTATGAAATTTATGGTTACTAGTCAAGATAAACCCCACAATTGTCCCTTACATTCAGTCCATTTAGACCTTGATTCTTTTATTTTGTATAATTATGGAAACATACATGAACAAATTGCCAATGCAAAAATTGATTTTCATGAGATTGAGGAATGAAAAATAGATATGATAGAACATGATAAACAAAATGAACCTTTATGGAATTTAGGTTTTGATGGGGTTGTTAGTAAAGAAGCATTAGGGGTAGGCGTATGGATTTCAAGTTCTCAAACTCGTCACTAAGAAGGCCATTCATATAAGCTAAAATTTATTTGTATTAATAACATAGATGAATATGAAGCCTTAATTTTAGGGTTACAACTTTTAAAGAAGCTAGGTGCTAAGCGAATTTCAACTCATGGAGACTCTAAACTAATAATAAAACAGATTAAAGGGGAATACCCTGCCAAACACACAAGGTTGAGGGCCTATAGGAATGTTGTTTTGGATTTTATTGAATATTTCATTGAGTATAGCTTGTCTGTGGTCCCCAGAGATCAAAACATCCTAGCTTATGGTCTAGCTACTTAAGCTAGTACCTGTAAAATTCCATATCATCCTAGTCACCAATATACTATTGAAGTAAAAAACAGACCAATAGTACTAGACAATATCAGATACTAGCAAGTCTTTGGAAATAATGAATAAATTGTAAGTTTTTAAATCAAAATATGAGTTTGAGTGTGCTAATATAGGTGTAGAGGCTGACATGGAAGATAGTGTACATAACAGTGTGATTAAATTAGAGTTGAAAGAAATAGATCAAGAAAAAGAAGAATTAGAAATCTTACAATTGAAAGACAAATTTTTGCCTAGAGGATTAGTCCCCCTAGAAGATTTGTTCGATTTTAATGACGTAGCCAAAAAGCCTAAAATTAAACCTAATAGAGCTGAAGTTGAAGAATGTAACATTGGAACTAAATAAGAACCCAAGATGATTAAATGATCCAAATCCATACCCCCAGCTGAAAAGAAAAAGTAGATAAACTTGTTCAAAGAATTCATAGATGTGTTTGCATGGAGTTATGAAGATTTGAAATCTTACGACACCAACATTATACATCATAATATTCACTTAAAATAAGACCAAAATCCTTTTAAACAGAAACTTAGGAGGATCAACCCAATGCTCATGCCCCTAATTGAAAAGGAGGTCAAAATAATGTATGATTCCAAGATCATTATACCATTGAGATATTCTATGTCGGTATCAAACTTAGTTCCAACTAGGAAAAATGCCAGAGAAATTAGACTTTGTATTGATTTCCGAAATTGTAATAAAGCCTCCCTGAAAGATAACTACCTTTTGCCTAAGATGGATGACATTTTACAAATGGTGGTTGGATCTAGTAGAATTTCTTTATTAGATGGTTTTTCTTGTTACAATCATGTCCTAGTACATCCTAAAGACCAAGAAGACAACATTTACTACACCTTGGGGCACTTTCATGTATGTCAAGATTCCTTTTGGCCTAATGAATGTTGGTGCTACATTTCAAAGAGAAATGAAATTTACCTTTGCAAATGAAATGGGTAGATTCATAGTCATATATCTTGATGATATCACTATTTTTTCAAAAATAGATGAAGAGTATTTGCTCCACCTAAGAAGGGTCTTTGAAAAATGTAAGAGATTTGGTATTTCCCTGAACCCAAAGAAAACATCATTTGGCTTAAAAGAAGGAAAACGGCTAGGACATATCATTTAAAAAGAGGGAATCAGAATAGACCCTAGCAAAATTGAAGCTATTTTAAAAATAAATCCACCTAGAAATGTAAAGGAAGTCCAATCTTTCATTGGCCAAATCAATTTTCTAAGGAGATTTATTCCTAATCTAGTAGAGCTTCTAAGAAATATAACAAATACATTGAGAAAATACACTGAGGTAAAGCAGAATAGTGAGGCTAAACAATCATTTGATAAGGCAAAACAATCCTTAACCCAAGCTCCTACGTTGATCAGCCTTAATTTCACAAAATATTTTCTCATTTTCTCATTTTCTTTTGAGCATACAATTGCAATAGTTGTCTTACAAAAAAACAATGAAGGACATGAACATGTTATTTCTTTCTTTAGTAAAGTTTTAAGAGATGTTGCATTAAAGTACAAAATCATTGAAAACCAAGAATTTGATATAGTGAAAGCAATTAAAGATTTTAGAGTTTATATTCTTCATTCACATATAATTCATTTTGTTCCAAATGTTGTGGTAAAAGACATACTAACCCAAAATGATCCTAATGGGAAAGGAGGTAAATGGATTACCATTATCTTAGAATATGACATTGAAATCAAACCTACCAAACTCATTAAAGGTTAGGGGTTAGCTAAATTGATGGCCAAATATAATTTACATGCTTTGGATATAATTTTTCTATCTATACTTGACAAACCAGAAGAGCAGGTGACTCCACAAGTAGCAGAGGCTTTTGCAACCTCTCCCTGGTAGGAAGACCTTATTTTTTTTTACATAATTTACAAGCTCCTCCTAGTTTGACCAAAAATAAAGCTAGATTTCTTAAACTCAAAGCCATGAAATTTTGCATTCTAGATAATAGTTTGTATTGGAAATATCCTGGAGGAGTTTTACTAAATTACTTGTTGAAATATGAAGCAGATAAAGTAATGCAGGAATTTCATGAAGGAGATTGTGAAGGAAACTTATACTAGAAGACCACTACCAACAAGATCCTAAGAGATGGTTTTTACTAGCCAACTTTATTTGTTGATGTCCATAAGAAAGTCACCTCATGTCACTAGTAATAGATATTTGAAGACAAAAGGAAATTGTTGCCTCTACCCTTGAAGCCCATATCAGCTAAAACTCATTTTCAACAATAGGGTCTCGATTTCATTGGAGAAATTCATCCTTCATCCTCGGCCCAACGTAAATGGATTCTTACAGCCACTGATTATTTTACCAAATGGATTGAAGCTATACCTACCAAGTAAGCCTCTGATGTAGTGATTATTAAATTCTTAGAAAATAATATTCTTCCAAGATTTAGATGTCCTAGGAAAGTCATCACAGATAATGTAGCAATGTTCAAATCAAAGAATATGGCAAAATTTTGCATCAAATCTAAAATAACCTTGGGACACTCTACGTCCTATTATCCCCTGGGAAATGGATTAGCTGAGTCTTCCAACAAATGTCTGGTTAATATCATCAAAAAATTGTTGTAGGATAACAATAAATCATGGCATAACAAGTTGTTGAATGCATTATGGGCAGACAAACTTATCACTAAGAAATAAATTGGTATGTCTCCATACCAGTTAATTTATGGAATGGATGTTGTTTTCCAACTTCATTAGGTATCCCTATTTTGAAAATGGTGCAAGAATTGTAGGTGGAACAGAATGACCTACAAAGAAGAATAAATCAAACAATCCAACTACAACAATCAAGAGAAGAAGTTCACAATAGAACTCAATTGGTCCAAGAAGATATCAAGAAGATTTATGATAGAAGAACTAAGGCCAATGATTTTCAAATAGGGAACCATGTTTTGAAATGGGATTCAATAAGAGAAGAAAAAGGTAAGTATGGTAAATTTGATAATTTATGGATGGGGCCTTACATAATCCATGCTTACAGGGGCAATAATGCATTTTTTTCTTAAGGACATGAGTGGAGAAAAGCTTCCTGGTGGACCTATCAATGGAAAGATGTTGAAACATTATGTTTTTTTAGGAATAGTAGCACTTCTCATCAAAATTATTGTAGATACCATTTTATTTTTACTGTTATGATTAGGGTAGCTCATGTTAGAAAGTTGAATCCCGTAGAGAAGGCCCTAATATTTTAGTCATGTCTGCCACCATAACTACAACAACAACAAAAATTAGATGTAGTAAAACACTGAAGAAGAGGATTCAAGGCTACTAGTCAACAATTTTTGACACCTCACAATGAGAGTGCCATCCCCAAATGGAACCACTGTTAGGGTCCTATGATTCATAGGATCTAATGATGATTGAATATTTTCTTTCAATATATCCAATTGTAAATAATATTACATATTGCAAATGATTTCCAAAACAAAATAAAAATAAAAATAAAAAATGAAAAGAGGGTATAAAAAAAGAAAAATTGAATTTAAAAAACAGGATAAAAAGAACCCCATGAAAAGGAAAAAAAAGAGTGAAAGTCATGCCAATTCAAATTCCAGCACAATGAACTACTTTGTTTTGTAAATAAATTAGGATGTTGTGTGCAGCTTATTTAGAAATGCCACAATCATCATTCCTTGTTTGAAACATACAGTCTAATCATGTTCAAACAAATTTCAATTTTTGTTATTAGATTAGAGAAAACAATTTAGCCAAACTATTTAAACTTGGCTAAAAATAGCTAGGTAGATTAGGTGAAGAAATTGATCCAACAGTTTAATGTGGATCAATGAATTAGCATGGTTAGGCTGCAATTAGATTAGATGTTTTTCCCTTTCCAAGAAAATTAAAAAAACGGTCTACACCTCTAAATGCACCCTTTGTTAGTGAAAATTAACCTTAGTCTAGGAGGAAATTGAAATGAAAAAGGTTGAAATGAAGAAAATTCATGTTTTGTATTGTCCAAATTTAGGCACATAATATATTTTATCCAAAGTTCGGAGCATATGTTATAAAGTCATAATCAACAAAAATCTTGTCATGAAGTGTTAACTTTCATCACAATAGAGTCGTGGATCGTCATCTGCTACCAGATCAATGAAACTAAAGGCCTTTTGGGCCCCCCCTCCCTGTCTATTTTTATTGGCGAAGTGGGTTTGGAAAGTTGGTTTCCCCATCTGACCCCATGCTTAAGTGTCACCCTCCCGCTTCTTTA
Organism: Pinus taeda; assembly: GCA_000404065.3. Classification (NCBI taxonomy): domain Eukaryota; kingdom Viridiplantae; phylum Streptophyta; class Pinopsida; order Pinales; family Pinaceae; genus Pinus; species Pinus taeda. The sequence goes on from APFE031042097.1 coordinate 141,266, forward strand.
CACCACCCCCACCATACCACATACCACTTACCCTCCCCCCCCTCCAAAAACTGCCTAACCATCGTTCCTTCCCGCCAACGTTCCCTGCACCCATTCTACCACTCCTTCGATGACACCTATCCCCATATTTCCTATCAATTAAAACAATTATTTTCCACTCCTAAACTATAATTAATCCATCCAATGTCCCCACGCATGTAATGACCACATTGCCAATTATAAGAACACCTCAAACTACCACAAGCACAAAAATTCATGACTGACACACTAATTCGACTAAATATGAGTAGAGGACTACTAACTTCCATATCATCTTCATTATCACTATCAACCTTCCCTTTTTAGGATTTCTCGGTAAATTCCATTTGTTGTTTATTCTTTCTATACCTAAATCTGCTTAACATGGCTCTTAAAAATAAGACTGATACTAGTGCTGAAAACCTCGTGATCCCTCCACCCATTGACCTAGATCACACTCCTCTTGTTGAAAAAAAATATAAGATCTCATAACCAAAGTACAAATTCAATTTTTTTGAGTTTCATAATTGGCTCAAAGATCTTCACCTTAACCAAAGTGATGAAATCTACTTGGAATCAAATCTATCTCTCGACATATTTCCCAAACACATTATTTTATCAAATGCAGAGCCAACTACATCCCTAATTAGAGAGTCATAATAGCCCTCACTAGTGAAGTTTTGTTTACAATTACCCCCTAGTCCATCCAACAGATGATGCAGATTCCTCAATATGATTCCTCCACTCCTTTTTCAGTACAAGCTCTAAATGAGTTGTATAAAAAGCTAAATTTTCCCCAAAGAGCTAGTATATTTTGTATTTTCCTCCCTCAGGATACACAATTACCCAAGAAAAATCCTCCCTATCCTTCTTCAATGTTCCCAGAAAGAGCCAAACAAATCATTTCAACACTTTCATATTTGTTAGGTTACTATTCTGATGAATGGGTAGATGAACCCATCTTAGGTTTTCTATCCATATTTTCCACTAAAGAGAAACCCTTAGCTATTTTTTATTTTAGCCAATTTCTAGCTAATAGGATCCATGAACAATTTCTTAAGCTCCAAACTGAAGGAATGTTCAAATATGCTTTTATTTTATTGTACATGTTTTTATTCTTCCAAGTAGACAAATTCCTATTTGTAGTGCAGAAAATCATTGAGCAGGGGGAGCCACACTAAGTCATATTTTGGACCTCCATTATAAGAAGAAATCTAGAGGAATATACTTTCAAGGACTTCATATATTAGTTTGTGCATCTAGCTACTTGTTTTTTGACCAACCATACAAAACCTAGAGTTAGTGGAGAAAATCAGAAGATCTTACATCTTAGTGAGCAAGTAAAGACAGGTGATTGGTACTTGTACCAAAACTACACCACAATTAGAGTATATGGGTGTGAACTACCACCTTATAAGCTACCCAGATATATTCCAATGAGTATTTTTGCCTTGGAGTACATCAGGAAAATTATCTGCTCTGATGAGGTTCATTTTGTTTCAGCCAAAAAGAAATCACAATTCAAGATAAAAACACAAGATAAACCTTTTATTTGCAATAGCAAGACAACAGGGAAAAAAGCAAAGAATATTCTAAAACAAATGAAATTTCCCCTAAGTTTTACCTGGTCATATGACCCATTTCAGATAATTTCAAGGCTTAGGGTGGAGTTGAAGGCTACACCATGTGTGCATACACAAAGACCAGAAATTGAAAAGTATATGAACCAAGCTTGATGGGAAGAAAACACTTTACAAGATTCAGAGGAGCCACTTCTCCATGTAACCAATTCACATACTCTTGATCCTCAAGAAAAGACAGAGAAAATACCAAGAGAAGAAGACTCACCTTCACTCATAGAGGTTTGAAAAAAGGAGTTTAAAATCTATACAAAGAAATCCAAGAAGAATCCTACAACATGGTTTTCAGGAGAATAAGAAGGACAAGGACCATCCACAACAATTTTGAAAGTTCCATTGTTTCCATCACAATCAGAATATATATCTACAGGGTTCCCAACTTCATAATTTTCACAAGGCAATCTAGAAACCACTCCAGCATCAGAAATTATCCAGAGGTAGAAAGAGGTAAACATTTTTTAAAAGTACAAAGAGATCAATCAAAGGAATGAAGCCCTCAAGCACAACACTTACACACAGTTTTGGAAGCAAACTTCCACCACTAAGCACATGGTTATGTCAGCATTCGACATAGAAAAGGGAAGAATGCAGATGGAATTCTTGTAAGCACAGGTCCCACATCCTCAATCAATAACAGATTACAAGAAAACTACATTTGAGTTTGAAGCAAAGGATGTCCATTATTTTGACCAGATGGACATGCATAGGAAGACTCGAGATATGATTTACTGAACATTCACATATACTGAAATGACTACTTCCAAATTACAAGTATCTCTAAGTAATATTCAATCTCAACTAAAACTTGAAAATATTTCCTCTTTTTCTAAGGATAATAGGATAAGATCCTTAGAATATTTGGTTATCAAAGCAAGGTATGATCCAAGTAACATAAAGGTAGTAGAAGAAATCATCAGAAAGAAGAATGATGACATAGCTTCTCTCAGAAAACAATTAAAATTGCTAGTTACTGAAGATCCTCAAGCTATGGAAATGGGAGAAGCTGAAAGTCAGAAAGAAAATATGCTCATGCTCATCATGGAACAAAATGCTAAGATAAAGGAAACAGAAGCAGAGATGGAAAAACTTATCAAGGAAAAAGGGAAAATTTCTTAGCATTCTCTAGTACCTTTTGCTTCAATACCTCCTGCATCAATAATGAAAACATGCATTTCTACATCAGCTACAACAGCAGGAGTATCCACCTCTACGACACCCCCTGCATCAACTTCAGATGGTTCTATCAAACTAGTCCACTCAATGGAAAATATGTCAATACAAGGAGAAGAAATCAAAAAAAAGTGTGAGCATGTAAAGACCCTACAAGAACAGACAACCAGATATGAAAACTCTCTCCTAACAGAAGAGCACAAATCCCACAAACTTACCCAAAGAATGCAACATATGGAGAAGGAGGCTACCATGGGTAATACCTTGGCCCAGGTTAAGGAGAACATTTGGACAAAGATAAATGAAGCCATGATGGAAATCTGACTATCCATATAAATCATCTTTGACCAGAAGGAATTAATTTAGAAATCCATGGAAGCTATTGAACAAATCAGGGAAGAGATGGGTGATAAACCAAATGAAGCTACATAGCTCATTAAATTCCTCAATTCCAAAAATACACATGAGACATAGTTACCAATGAAACGGGAACTATTACCTTACTCGAGCCCAAAAATCCCAAAAAACCATGAAAAAACACCTTGAAATCGAAAAGTGTTGACGCCAGAATAATTTATTTTTATTTTTTATTTTTTTCAGAGTAAATTTTCAATATTTTTTAAAAATAACTGTAGAAACAATAAAATCCATTTTGTTTGGT
>APFE031042097.1:146970-188286 GCA_000404065.3 Pinus taeda
AAAAACTAAGCCCTCTAAACAAAAAGGGTTGATGCTCATTAGCACTTTTGAAAATCAAGATGAAAATCACTAACAAAAAATAATGTTCACACTTTATACATAAAAAATTAAAGTGTCAAAAATAAGCCCTCTAAAAAAATGTGTTGATGTTGCATCAACACTTTTCAAAATGAGCATGAAAATCACTAACATTTAAAAAAATGTGTAGATGTTGCATCAACACTTTTCAAAATCAGCATGAAAATTACTAACATCGAAAAAAATGTTCATACTTGATACATAAGAAAATTCAAAGTGCCAAAAATATGCTCAAAAAAAAAATCGGGTGATTTTTTGCTACCTCAAAAAAATGGGTATCAATTCACTTTCTCGTTTGATCGGTAACTATGTTATGAGCTAGAAGAACTAGAAATCAAGGACAAGACTGAGATAATACTTGAGGTTAAAAAGGTGCTAACCAAGGGAAACTTAATCACATAGTTGGAAGAAAAATGTCAAGTTATGTACATTGGTATACAAAGTTTATTCAACAAATTAGAAGTCCACTAAAAAAAGGGACTTCCCAGCTTATTGGTGATGGATGGCAAGCTCAATACATGGCCTAATTACAGCCAGAAATTGATGGACATTGCCAAAGACAGTACTAAGTTTACAGGAATACAAAGCAGCATGATAAGGGAAGCATTTCTAGAAGCAGTGGAACATGATCCCGATATCCAACATGAAATTAAGTATATTTTTATTTCCAAGCCAACTTTTTCCAAATACACTGAAGTGGACGAAGTCTATAGAAAAGTATTTAAGTTGTCAATTCCAAGTGAAGAAAGGTGGGAACAGTTATGCTAGTTACTTGAGAAAAGAATCATTTTTTCTCTAGCCAGCAGGATAGACAACACAGTAAAAGTCAAAGGCCACCTCAACACAGATTCCACAACTATAGTGCAAGCAACCAAATCAGTTTAAATTTTTCTATATTTTTGTAATTAGAGATAGGTTCAGTTTAGAAATTCCCAAATTACATTATGTTCAGTTTTGATAGGATATTTCGTAAATAAACTTATCAATACTTCTCCTTCTGAAGTATGAAGGGTTGGTTTTTGTATAAAAGAAAGCTATTGTATATTTTTCAAGCCTCGGTGGATTTATCAATAATACAAAAAGCTCTTTCATAAAATTCTTGTGTCAAATTGTTGGTGAAGTGCGTCTATCATCTTATGTGTCTATATTTTTTGTTTACCATACACATTTGTTTCTTAATTTGAATTATTCAATAGAAAGTTGAAGGAAAAAAATTGTTTAGATGTACACTCTGATTTTGGCTATGAATAATTTCAATGTTTTCAACTGAGATTAAGTAAAATAATTCTTAATTCCTCTTTACTTAATTGAAATCTTCTCTCTTCTTCTTACTCATTTCACTTAAAATTAAAGAATCCAATTAGTTTGGCTACCTCGCTCTGTGAAATCTATCTATACAATACTGAAATTGATCCATGCTTTAAGGAACAGACTCCATCTCCCATTTGTAATCTACACATCAACCAACCATGCAATGCAAATCAAACCTTTAACTTTTATAACTACCCTAATATCTCAATATAAACAAATCTAAATCTGACAGAGAGATCTCTCTCTGAAGTTGGCAGGGTTAGATCCCAGCTTCCAAAGTGGTTTTGTGGTTACCTTTGTAGTTTCTTTAACAACCTATGAAGTTACAAAGTGATAACACTAGTAGAAGAAAAACACAATGAAAATAATGAAAACACAACAAAGAGAACATTTTTGTAATACCCCAAGAACTGGAATCAAATTGGTTTGTATTCTTCAATCAATTTCAGAGAGATTCACTCATAACATTGCATTCATGACTCTCAAAATTTCTAGCCTTCGTACCTTTACGAAATGTAATTTTCAGAGTTTTATTCTCCTGCCTTGGATTAGTTGTTCTTGGTCGTTACAAATCAATTCTTGAAACATTTTTTAAAATTGTTTACCTTCACAAAAATTATATATATATATATATATCCAAAATTTCAGTCCCTTTTAAAGTTTCACAATATAAATATACATATATCGGGCTTTTAAATTAAACACAATATTAAATGTGTGGGTGAGTCTTTGTCAAATGCTTGGAGTGAGGATGGATGTCGATATAGGTCCCGATCATTGTCATCATGCATACATCATCAAACTTTGGATGGTTTTCGAAAACCATTTCCCACACTGGGGACCATGTCTAGTGGTTTTTAGAACAAAGAATGATTGCTCCCAGGATCAATTATGACCCTTGATATAGAAATAAGCGGTTTGGGAAAAACCACTCTAGGGAGCTCTCCTTAACATAAAATTCGTGCAGTTTATGATGTCAGGATTTCATTGATTTAGACAATAAGTACTCTAGGACATTAATCTTTGTGTATATGTGACAAGCGTAAACCCTGACTCTATTTATATCGTTGTGACATTGATTCTATATATTTCATGCAGGACAATTTTTTTGGAAACAACACAAATATTGTTTCAATTTCCTACAAGAACTATCTCTAGATGTTACACATATTTATACCTAGAGGCTTTCTCCAAGAGACACACTGGTCAATCCATAGGCATAACTCTGACGATTTTTTTACCTTTCCAATAGCATCACGATTGCCAAATCTCTACAATATTTTCTCATGAAGTTCAATAATCTCACTATTGAATATCTTGTTAGAGGGGTCATGAAAAGGATTCCTCATGTCAAAATTCTCCCCTCAAATTCTTTCAAGTTCTGCAGACCATCAAAGTAGTGTTTTTCAAGGTTTCTGAAAACAAAAATTTTGAAAAGTTGTTGTTTATATATCCAGCGTGTATAAACAAGTTCCTCCATGGACCCTGCAGCCAGAAAGTGAAATGTTGTAACATGTTGTTTCTTCCCATAACAAAATGACCAGTCTTGTGCTTGCAAGTCCTATGTAGGGTTCCAGTTTGGATCAAATATAACTGCTCAATTTTCACTAATTGGATTTAGTCCTAACCCACCAGCGAGAATAGGAATAAGGAAAACCTGATTGCTTGGACTTCTATTAAAATTGTCAACATGGAACTGGTGACTATTAATTGGAGTCGAACCATCAATCTAAGAAAAGAAATAACCCTTATGAATACATCCTAACAAACTAGCTAAATAGAAATATTTTGTCGCCTTGTGAAATCTGAGATGCCATTAATTTATCTAAGGCACGCATTTTTCCATAGTGTTGTGTATCACTAATGCCCATGAAACCCTCAACTTGAGTGACAACACCAATCAATTCAGCATCCTTTCCAATAAGAGATGAAACCAAAGCTTCATCCTTATTTCGCTGCCTCAAATCTTCCTTAGGGTTTGGTTTGATTAGCCTTACAATTACCTCTAACCCGAGATATAATATTGTATTTAATAATAATTTGTTCATTGAATTGAGAGAATTTGGATAGGCGCAGGTGCTCCCCAAGGTTTTTGTTCACCTTCAATGTTTTAACATGGACATCAACTATGTCATCATGTCAATAAGATCCTTCATCATCCATCTCACTATTCATAATCAATTGCTTCACACACCCTTCTATTTAATTCGAGGTTGAATGGAAAAATCATGCCAAGGTCCAATCCTCCCAAGAAATAATACAAATGGTTAAAAATATTGGGATTTTCTTGAAAAGGCTTCCACATGATAGGAATTGTAACTACAACAATGCCATGATTTTGCAACAAGGCATCTTTCTCAAAACTAGATCTATGTGTTATGTTTAACTCATGATGTATTGATGCTAAAGTAAATCTTTTTCCATTTGCATCATTTCCTTAGCTGAAACAAAAGTTTTAAATTCAATAATTCATTCTATATGGTATAGTGTCTATGCTTCTCACTTTATGTGTTGAAGGCCTAGCCTTGACCACAACATATTCTAAAATTATGGGTTATAAGGGGGTGTGTTACTGAAGTTCCATAAGCCCACGCATACCACTTTCAAGAAAATCATGAATATGTTAAAGTTATGCATCATACAAAAACGCTTAAATATCAACACCACTGAAACCTTATGTATAAAGGCTATGCATCTCAAGCCATGAACGTGCAGGAAGGGAGTCACAAAATAGGAGACCATATAATTCCTAGCTCGCAACAAAACAACATATGGTAAATCGGGGCGGCTGTTTGCTACAAAAGAAATACCCGTCATTGCTTGAACACCATCAAGTTCATTCAACAGCTGATTAACAACCTGATTCGTTACACCAGTGTTTTTCGTGTCCCCTGGTCAAATTCGCTAGAAAATAAAATGGATGTAGTTGCTACTGATGATTTAGAAAATATATCTTGAACAAATTGTTTTGAAAGTTTGTTCCTTCTCCCTCCTATCCTTGAGACTTGAATGAGATATATCAGCATTCACTAATAACTTTACAAAACTATCCTACGAGCATCTTTGTTATCCTCGTTCTTAGTTTCTTCTTTACTTGCATCGACGTGCCACTTCAGACACAAGAATCGATAAGGTTCTGCAATAATTTGGATATAGAGGCGGATCAGGGAATAATTGAAACAAAGAGAGAAGTTAGAATAGGACAAAATTATCTAGGTTTATATGAAAGTGCATACGACATGAGAACTGAAGATATTGTTTATGTTGAATAATAGGAACGAAGCTAATAATTTCATCTGAACTCCCTCGAATGTTTGATCGATCTTTCAATTTAAAGTAACAACACAATCTAAGACCACAAGGTGCTGACCACTAAATTTTATTTAAAACGAAAAAATATCAGCAATTAAGTGCATTTGTTTTTCCAAATTTTTCCCCATCGCCAATTTATTGATTTCCACTGTTGTTTGATGGCCATGGGATATATCTGATATCTCTGAATTGAAAGTCTCCTTGGAAATATATATGCACCATTGTTGACAACCTCTATTGACGAGATGTGCACAATGTGATGGTTCTCCCTTGATTCAACACCTTATATGGGTGCTGCCTTGGTTTGGCAGTTTGTAAATGGAGCTTGTTTGTGAGTTATGATTGGTGAGCTCCAATAATACATAACCCATGGGCCTTTGTTCTCTTTTCTCTCAATGATTTTAAGCTCAATATTTCAATAAAAGAGCCCTTTTGGCATTAAAAGGCCAAAATAACTTATAAAAGCACCACTTTTCATCAATTTATTATTATTATTATTATTATTTTCTTTTAGTTGTGTCATAAGCTCTGATAAAATGCTATCCTCCAATGCCTTTTATTTTAAGTATTGCACAAACTTCACCTGAAAAACCTTCATTATTTTCACCTGGCAATACTAGGCTGCAACAGTGACATTGATAGTCACATAGATTAAAAGAGCTAAACCCAAATGACTAGAATAAGGACGGGAAGAAGAAAATTATGATGGCCATAGATTCAAGAAGTCAGGTGGAAAGAAGCTCATATGTGGGTGAGAATATTGTTTGTACATCAATATAGAAGGCGTTCAATCCAAGTGTCCTTCAAAGAAAGGAAGAGAATAAGATTTTCAAACTCTTCCATAGAAAGATATAGGTCAATAAGATAAGAATTAATACTCTATTTGACTCAAGATCATAGGAAAGTCTCATAATAGTGAATCTGGTCAAAAAAATTGGATTGGAGGTTCATGGCCATGCAAGCCTTTATCCATTGGGATGGGTCAACAAGGAGGCGGAGACAAGGGTAACCAAATAGTGCAAAATCAAATTTGTTATCAGTGTTGATTTTATTGATGAAGTATAATTACAAGTAGTCCCACTTGATATATGTGATTATGCATTTGGGAGTCATTATATATAGTTGTAGGGTAAAATATTCATGTAGAGAAATAAATAGTATCACCTCATAAAAAAAAAACCCTTAAACATTAACACGCATAAGAGAAAGTCAAAGATCTCATTGGTAAGTTCCAACCAAGCTATGAAATATATCAATTCAAGAAAGAAGTATTTTTTTATTATTTTATGGGAAACGATGTGTGTAGAAGATTCCATGAGAGAAAATGCATCCCTATAATGGTGTACTAATGAACAAATATAGCATTGTGAAGAGTTTCTATGGGAATTTAGGGGAGTGTTCTAGGATCCTAAATGGATACCACCCAAGAGGAAAGTGGAGCACGAGATCCAACTATTTTCATATTCCCCATTTCCAAACATGGGTTTTGCATGTAGTCTATAATAGAAGCAAATGAGAGGAAGAAGTAATTGTAGCATCTACTAGATCAAGGTGTTATTTGACCAAGTAACTCACCATGTGGATCGACCATAATAATTGTGCTTAAGAAGGATGGGAATTGGTGAATGTGCTTTGATTACAAGGCATTGAACAAAATTATGCTTAAGAACAGGTACCCCTACCATGATCTATTGGACCATTTTTAATAAGAAAATTAATTCATCAAGTTTTACTTAAAATAAGAGTATCACCAAGTTCAAGTTAGAGAAAAAATACAAGGAAAACCACCTTCAAAAGCATACAATGTTTGTATGAGTGGTTAGTCATTCCATTTGGTCTATTCAATGCACTAGCTATATTCATGAGATTAATGAGTGACATATTGTGGCATTTTCTAGATTCATTTGTTATTGTTTGTTTGGATGATATGATAGTAGACAATTCTACCTAGGAGGAGCACATCTCACATTTGATGCAGATACTATATACATTTAAGATGAAGTAGCTACTGTTAAATCTCAAGAAATGTGAATTTACACAACAATATTTGGTGTATAGGATAAGTGATTGGTTGAGGAGAGATGAAGATAGATCCTTATAAGATGGAGGCCATCATGAATTTGTTGGTTCTTATCAATATTTTCTACATCAAGAGTTTTTTTGGGGAAGCATAGTACCTGAGGAAATTTATAGCCTCATTTTCAGTAGTGATAACATTACTCTATGCCATAATAGTGAGTGGAAAGAGTTTCCAATGGGGAAATACATTTTATTAGTTAAAGAAGAAAATCAGTCAATCACCACCTTCGCATTATTGAACTTGTAGTAGCCCTTTAAAGTGGAGATAGATGTGTATGGGTATGTGGGAGAAATGTAGGGAGGAAGGTCTGTATGATACCTTCTAAAGTATTTCATAGTGTAGTTCTCAACTTACCTACCAATGAGAAGGAGATCTACGCCTTGATATAAGCAATCAAAAAGTGGAAACATTGTTTTATGGGAAAGGAGATAATTACCCAAATAAACCACCAACTGCTATAGTACATGTAGGATTAGACTAAGTTACAACATACTAGGAAGTACAAGTGGATGGAGACCTTAAATTATGTTTATTTAGTGATCAAGTACAAGAAGGGAAACAAAAACATGTTGGCCAACATGCTTTCAAGGCCACCCATAAATCATAGCTTTGGGAACTCTAATGCCCATGGAATGTTTCACCCATGATGCATAAAAAGAGGCATATATTGAGGACGAGGAATTCAAGGAGGTGTTTCAATAGCTACAAAGCTAGAGTCATGTACATGATTGTGACAACAAAATAGATTTTCATCTCCAGAATGGGTTACTCTAAAGGTTAGAGAAGTTATGTTTTCCTAAAGGTGAGTGACTGCAACTAATTAAAGAGACTCGCACCTCCAAGGTTGCAAGGCATTTTGGTGTAGGGATAACAATGACCAAATTACAAAGGTATGTGGACTATCCTATGATGAAAGGAATTGTATCTAGGTTCATAAGAATATGTACATATTTTTGTATCAACAATCCTAGTAACAAGAAACAAGGCCAATGCCATCCTTTAATTGTAGCAACTTGTTCTTGTGAAAGAATTTCCATGGACTTTGTGGAAGGTTCACCAACAACCAGGAAGGGACATGACTACTTGTTCATGGTAGTTGATAGGTTTAGGAAGATGTGAATTATCATGCCCTATACCATCAGTAGGTAAGAAACAATAAACTTGTTCTTTGGATAGGTTTAGGTTTATTTTGAGATACTAAGGAGCATCATTTAAGACAATGAAAACAAAATTCTCAACGCATTTTGGAATACATTGTGGGAAACTATGGACACAAAGTTGAAGAGGTCTATAGCATTCCATCCAAAAATAGAAGGGAAAATAAAGTATTCAACAAGAATTTGGTTCAACTATTGAGGGATTGCAATCATAAGCATATGAAGAATTTGGATGAAAATTTGGTATATATAAAAAACTATTATAATAAGTAGTCCACAGCTTTACTTTTTAGTCCCCATTTGAAATTTTTTTGGATATTTTACACCTTCACCTTTGGATATTGCATATGGACATCATGAAAGAGTGAGGGAGGATCTCATAGGGGGTGATTTATGATGAGCACCAGTATTGCAGCAAGAATGTTGCAACTCCTAGGGCTACTAGCTTTACTTTATCAACTCAGGGTTTGTACAAACTTGGAGGTGACAGTGATGTATACACAAGTAAAAGTGATGGTTCTGCCCTTTTGTCATTGTTCAGCTGGCGAGAGACCATTATGGTTTTTCAAGCCATACTTCTATGTATTCAAAAGAAGTTTGGTTACTGATGAGGGAAAGAGAAATCTACTCTAAGAGAAATCTTGTCTACAACAATAAGGAAAAAAATTGAAATCCAATGCTAAAATCACACCATTTTCTAACTAACTACTAAGAGGCCATGCTTTAGAAAGAATGCTAAGTTAACATGTATTAAATTATACTGTCCTAAGCATGTAAGTTCAAAACATCAAACATTACTACTATGCATGTAAATGACTAGAATAAATCTGTTTTCATTTTTATCTTTTTTTATGGAAGAGTGTGAAAGATAGTATCTTTTGGTGATGTGGCAGGCATCTTAGGAATTTTGGTGGATGGTTGGAAGGTTTGGGAGACCCTTAGGTGACCTTGTCTGGCTTACTAGAGGCTTTTCCCTCAACTTAGCCTCAAAACGGGCCACTACAGGAAAAACTACAAGATGTCCTAAAAACTTACATGATTCCCTGTATTTCTATAGGATACAGCCAAGAGAAAAATGATGGGTGCTGAAGGTGATGGAAGGCTTAGGGAAGGTGGTTGGTGGATGGAATGAAGAAAGAAAATTCCTAGGATCACTTAGAACTCGAAACCAAGGTTGGGAGATGGTTGGATTTGCTCAACATGCTTAGAGAAGTTTCCTTGTAAAATGATGAAATTGGTGAGGGTCTTAGTGAAAGAAAGGAATGATCATGAATGGATGAAGTTTGAAGGAATTTTTTGGCTATGAGATCTCTCCTTACTTCTAAAACACCTACACTGCATCAAACATTGATATTTGTCCAAAAATCATGTAAACAAGGAGAATTTCAATAAGCTAGGAAAAAAGAGTTTAATGAGGTAACTGTCTACTTCATGCATGAGGAAAACTTGTAGAATAAGATGGAATCATTGATGAGATCTATTGTAAGGCTGAAAATGGAAGAAATGATGACTAGGTCCTACTCTTGAAAATTGATCAAACAATGGCTTAAGTACAGAAAAAGCTAAATTCTATGAGAAAGTAGAATTTTGTCTTTTTGGGGCTACATAGGAGTCCTTTCCTCAAATCATGATGTAGAAATTCTGACTGTAGATTAACCTGATAATGCAATATAAATAAAGAAAAATACTTTAATCTACTTCTACAATCAAACTTGTGGAAGCATAATAGATTTGAGCAAGATCAAGCAAAACACATATAACTAGAAGAAGAATCAATGTATATGAAACACAGAAGAATACTCAGGGGAAAGCCTCAGCTAACAACCCCACTATCTGTATTATCATACAAGGTGGAAATATCTCAGAATTACACAAAGCTTTAGCTCTCACAACTAGCCAGCACTCAGTACAATCCTCTTGGATGCTAAAAAAGCAAATTAGGTTTCTCACAAACCTTCTCCTCGGCCCTCTAAGCCTCCTATTTCCTTGCGATGTTTCTCCTGGGTGATCCTCCTGTTACCAAGTGTAACACTGATCACTTACACTGATCTCAAACCTTGTAAAACTACGCAATCCTCAAGGAACCTTCTTCCTTCTGCATGGAAGAGCTTCCTTTATAGGAAAACTCATGCAACTAGTAGTGCATTGTCCCTGTCTTTAATCTCAACTAGGTCTTTCTCAGAATAGACATGCATGAGTTAATGACGAGATAATCTTCAGTTATCTGGATTACACTAGTTGGATGTGTGCATGCATTAACTAACTGAACTCACAATTAGTTCCTCAAACAGTTTGGCATTGGACTTAACTCAGTAAAGTGAGCTAACTGATTACAACTCAAATACAACTCAACCTTATCTCCTTAATTAAGGGATAATCTCCTTAATTTAAGGGATAACTGTTGCATGACTTCAGAAAGACTTCTAACTTGAATTTCTCCAACTAATTAATCCATAATGAATTAATTAATTATTTTTCAAGCAGCTAGTAAGACTAAATTTGAATTTGAATTTTCAATTTTGATTCAAGGACAAATTAAAATTGGAATATTCTGGATTCTATTTTTATCATTTCTTGTTGCTATTTTTAACACATGATCCCTGAAGGAAGAAGTGAGGCCAAAACACCTATTGACATATTTTTGATGGTTCTTTATCTCTTCTAAACTACTACTAAAGTAAAGCAAAAATGGAAGCAAACTAATCAAGTCTACACTACTTACAGTGAAATACTTCTAAGGACAATTTAACCATGAATCTATGAAATCAATTTAAGCATACAAATACAAGAAGAGGAGCCTTTGATGCTAGGGTTAGGCCATAACCCAAGAGCTTTAGCCCTTTGAGTTAACTCAGCACTAGATCAAGAAAAATCTTATTCTCATTATCAAAACAAAAAATTACATAGCAATGTCTTCCACAAGTTTAATGCTCAAAAATAACTAGTGTTTTTACAACAAAAATTCAAATCCTAATAAGGCTCTAGGCTTCTTTATTTATACAACTGAATTCTCCAGTGAATTCCTTAAATATAGGGAGGCTTGGCTCCCAAACTCGATATAAACTAACTCTTTGACTGTCACTTGCTCGATTGCCTTTTGATCTTCATGACTTGGTTGCTTGTACTCCAAGCTAGTATGATTGATGGAGGAATATTCGAATGAGGGAGGAGTAAATGAGGGGGATTTAACTCATACAATCTCTCTTCCTTGTCCCATTCGTGTTTCAGCCCTTAATCTTGCCAAAATTCCCTGATTTTCTCTCATAAACCTGCACTAGGCATAATTTCTCACTTTGACTCATCTCATTAAAAAAATATAATCAAAACATTTAATAAATTGTGAGAAGAGTTGATTTGACTAAGCTAGGAGGTAAATTAAGGTCCATATAGTTACCCAATGATGAGGCTCATCATCACCCCCTAGTGAAAGTGTTTCTCATCCTTTGAGCAACTCAATCAATATCGATATCTTTCATAGCTCTAGCAGCCTCCCTGACATCTCGTGCTTCTATTGTGGTTTGCTCTTCTTGTGCATAGAATCCTGCCTTCATCTCTATCTCCTCCCACTGCTTTCTTTCTTCCTCTTCCTTCCTTCCTTCTAACATCCCCAAGAGTAGTGGTGGACTGGGTCTCAAGCTAATTCAATTGACTTTGAGCCTTTGGATGGTTTGCTTGTACATGGGTGTCCTGTTCAGTGCTTCTCTCATTCTTTCAAGGGAATGGTCCTCTCTAATTTTCAAACTGTATGGCAAAGTATTCCATCTCCTTTAGAAATCTTGCATGTTGTCATCCACTAACAGCCTGAACATATCCTCAAAATGTGTAATTACTTGCTCTTGGGCAGCAAGATACCTGGGTGCAAGTTGAGGATCATTTGTGATTAAATTATGTATGTTGATGACAACCATTGGATTTGACTACTCAACCCTTATCATGATAGGCTCTGTTTGTTCCCTTGCCAATATCTTCTTCATTTCTACAACCTTTTCTTCCCCATGGCTCATCCATGATGCCAAAGCCATCAACTGTAAATCCCCTAGTTTTTCATTAGGGTCCCATACATTCAGATCTATCAAGGCCATGTTATGCAAGTAGAACTCAAACATATTATCCCTATCCTCCAATGTGCTTTGATCCCAAAGTTCAATGAACTTTCTATAATCCTGGAATGGCATAGTGCCTCTTTGTGCTAGGGTCTTGATTTGGAACTGCAGCCACCATTCCTTAAGGTATAATGCATAAGACTTAGCTGGCATCCTGCACTGGATTGCCTCTAGGGATAGACTGACCATGGTTTCCAATTAATTCTCTCTTTCTTGTAGTTGTCCTTTCAACCATGCATTTCCGACCTCCAACTAAGCTTTCATTATGGCCTCTCTATCCCTCAGGCTACTTAGTTCTTTTCCCATCTCTTTGAGCTTTTCCTCCAAGTGACCTATGTCCTCAACTCCTTGGACTTGGAAATATGCATCCATCTATGTGTTCTTTCTCTTTCTTTCTCAATCTCAAAAAATAATGGGATGGAAAATTTTTATGGAATGAACCTACCCCCTTCAATAAATATGTAGTAGGAGTCAAGGTTAGGTTGAGGACAAGGTTCCATTAGCTTTGGGTCCTCCTTCTTTGTTTCTTGCTACATACTCCCTTCCTTATCCAATTTTTGAGTTTCCTATAAGTTTAGCAGAGTTCCTATAGGATTTCCTCTACTTCCTGTAGGTCTTGTTGTGTATCCTGTAGGATGTATTTTCCCTTGGATGGGGTAGATCTAGTCACAAGCCTTCTCATATAAGTAATAGGAGACTTAGGGGAGTTTTTCCCTAAGGATCCTTCTCCATGAGTTTTTATAAGAGGATCCATATTCTCATGTTGTTTAGGCGAATCTTCAATAACAATGGGAACCTTAGTGGGAGTTTGGGGTTTTACCTATCTTATTCTTGTACTTTTTCTTGTTCTAAAGCACCAAGGAGTTTTCCTTTGTATTTTTCATTTTTTCTTGATAGGGGTGCTAAGAGAAGTGAGGGAAGCTACTACCTCTTTCTCAGTGGGTTCTAGACACACCACAGGTGACTCCTCCTTATCATCTTCCTCCTATTTTCCATTTCCCTTTTCATCTTTGTCTTTCTCCTCTTCTTCTCCCTCTAGTTCCTCACCTTGTTCATCAATTTCCTCCTTGGCATCTTCTTTTGTTTCTTCACCACTTTCCTTCTCTTTCTTTTCCACTTCTTCCTCACCTATTTCCTCTTCATCCCTCTCTACTTCTCCTTCATTTGTTTCAGTTTCTTCTTCATCCCTTTCACTGGCAGTAGGTCCCTTGTCATATTCGAGGGATTTTATATCCTCCTTTGTCTGCATGTCAATAAAAACTGCCCATGTGATAGGAATTCTAAGGTTTTGGAAGGAATCTTATATGATGACTCTAATTAACCCATGATGGGCTGGCTGTTGGTAGCTTCCTTCCTGCACCTTCATGCTCATATCTATAAGTGATTGAAGAAGGAAGTAGGGTATGTTGAGTCTATGTTGAGGAGTTGTATCTACTCCAAACCTCAATTCTTCAAGAAGCCTAAAGTGGTATCCATATACCGCACTATATCTAACTTCACATGATATATATTTTATAAGGTGGTAGCTTAATTCATTCCAGTGATGTGGTAGGCTTTCTCTTCTTACTCCATTTTCATCTTCCATGGCCACCCGTCCCTCTAAAAAGAATTTCTTCTTTGTAGTTTGGTTATTTCCTTTGTCTTCCTTTCTCCAAGGCACTCCTAAGGGGAGTGTGGTAATTCTGCTTATGAGTTCATGGGTGAGCTCGATGGAGAGGCCTCTCACCACAATAGTGGCATGGGTCTTGTTACACAGCAATTTCTCACTGTCCCTATACTCCCCATTCCTTGATCCTAGAGGACCTCTATGGTGAACCCTACATGCTTACCCTTCATGAAGAAACTCCATTGTGTCCCTCTTCATGAGCAGAACAATTCCCTTTTGCACCATTTCCCTGAAATCTTCTTTTTTTCCTAGTTTACGAGACCGACACTAATGGCCTTTGTCCTCCTTGCACCGATATGCAGGGATTAACACTATCACTAGCGCTGACCAAAGCAATTGAGCTTTGTTCCAGTCACATTGGTCCTCCTATGGAAAGTTTTTTAAGTAAAGAGTCGAAGCTTCCAGCTCTAGAAGCTTTGTAACAGAATTCTGGTAAATGGTTTGGTCAAATTGGGTTGAGGATGTCAGTTTGGGCTCCTTCCCCCTATAATGATGGAACTATCTCAAGAGATAAGACATTATCCCATGATAATAGGATCCATCTCCCATCCATTCATCCTATATAAACCTCCCTTTTTCCAAGCACAAGCTAGTGTTAATGTTTGTGTGCTAGTGCTAATTAAGTTTGGAGTAAACAACAAGCTATTCATAGTTGTAGATCTCTAGTTGTGTGAGGGAGAAGTGTGAATTTTGTTTAGTGTGAAGCCTAAAGGGAAGAGCCTTAAAAATATTGTTGTTGAGGCCATCATGGAATGCTAGCAGAAGTGTCTAGGAACCTGGCTTTGTCGGAGGATAATGGCAACGTCAAGACAATGGTTGTAATCTCTTCTTGATTCAATATATATGCAACTATCGATTGATTTCCTACATGATTTTTCATCTTACATGTTTATGGTTTAATGTTTCTTGTCTTGTTAAGTAGGTTGAATTACAGTTTGTCTATTATCATGGTTGTTGTTTGCTATTGTTTACTTGTTTCAGGTGTTTGAAGAAGGAAACGAGAGATAGTTGGAGCGAGCGAGCAAGGACATCATCAAACAGGATAAGCGTACTAAGAGGTAGGCCCTCTTAATTGGTACTAACCTAAGGAAATATTCCATAGAATGTATCAGTTGTGGCTAGACCCATTATCAGGCTAGAGGAATTTTTTGTGTCCGCAGTCATAATTTTACTTCACCACAAATTGGTGACTCAGTTGGGGAGCCAATCCTTGTATTTGTCTTGTTTGAGATTCCATGATTTCGTGTGAAATTTTCTAGTTCCATTTTTTCCCTTTGGCAAGTTTTTTTCTTTTCTTCTGCTTACTGGTCTGAATTTGAAATTCATAGTAGCATATCTAGTCCCTGTTTCAAAAAAATATATTCTTTCCATAGCTCCTTGGCTTAGTGCACTTAATCTGCTGACAGTCGTGTCGATCAGCGAGATATGCTGAGAAACAGACATGTCGACCAACCTCTGGCACCTGTTGTTAGTTAGGCAGTCACATTGATGCTTGTAAGTGAAGATTATGGTTTGTCCCCAATCTTGGCCAGTGTGTTTTTGCTCTCATGATTTCAACCACGTAAGCCTTTTAGACCATTTTCTCCCTGAATAGGAAGTTGCTTTTCATTTGGTTTTGTTTGCTTGTAGGCTTATCATCTTGAGTCATTGGATGGTTAGTGACATTAGGGAATCTAGATTGTCATCCATTCAACTGATTGTGAACTCACATAATCGAGTTGTTGGTGTACTTACTCCTTTCATTTTGTTTGCGGTCCTTTGACGACTTTGACCTCCATTACACAAATTTGAAAAGTTTTCATTTGCTTGTCTAAGCTTTTCTTTTCCGACATGGATTACATTGCTTGTCTTGTTTTTGGTAAATTCGGTGCTTCATTAGTCTAAATGAGTCTCTCTTTTCATGTTTTCATTTGCTTAAAGAGCTAATTGTCTAAAAAAAAATTCATTGAAGTGTTGCACGTGAAAAATTGTGTCATCATTTCATGAAAAAGCATGAAATTCTGGTTTGTTGCGTCATTATGCTATGATAGTCAACATCATTAAAGACTAGGATTGCATTAGAATTTGAAAAAGAAAAGAACTCTTTTTCTTTTGAAAGGATTGTTAGAAATGTACTTGCAAGGAAATTAGGAATTGGAATGCATTTTTCAATAGTTTATTTTTTCGAAATGTGAAGTAGTGAAAGGTCATTTTTCTTTCAGTTGCTTGGTTGTTTTCATTTGATTTTGTAGTTTCTACCCTATCTAGTGTAGGCAATTCATCGAATTGAAAGGGTCTTGTCTCATTTAGTTGCATTTAAGGTTTTTCAAGTCACATCGCTAAGGCCTGAAAATTGAGACATAACTCAAGATAAACTTTAAAATGAACGTAATTAACCTAAGGCACATTTGACATCTAACGATCATATCTAGAAGGTTTGTGCTAGAGATGTGTTCCGACATCTTTAAACCTAGAAAATTTCATTAGTTTCAGCATTAGACATCGCTAGTATGGATTCGTGCTCCCTGTACCATCGAGTATATAACGGGAGACTCCTCTAGGATGCAACACTTTATCCTTAGGAAGTCAATTCAGCCACCTTGCAAACGTGATACACCAAACACAACATTCAGGGAGATTGCTTGCTTGTACATCTCAATTCGCCGGGAGGTATTATGTAGTTCACAGTTGCCTAGTAATTATGTTTACCTAGATCATCCAGAGTAGTCATTTAATATTTTTGACTCATTAAACTTAAAGGATCATTCAAGCACTTGTAATATCGAGCTCATTTCCAATTGAAAGCGATAGAGTCATATTTGTTTCTTTCTCGACTCTTAAAAAATGAAAGAGCACCAGTCTATTTATGTGTCTTAATAATTGATGACCCATGATCCAATAACATCCTATTAGTCTTTTATAGACCAAATCGTGAGTTTCTCTTAAAGAACATTTTAAAGAGTTGAATTTTATCTGTCTCTTTTCTGTTAACTAAGACAATGTCATCGTGGTTGAACCATCTAGTTCACCTAGTTCCTCTTCCTCTCCTCTGACTGAAAGATTCCCTTAGGAGTCGTTTCCTGAGTTACTATAGTCACTTGAGGACCAAGGTGTTGAACTTGGAATTGTTTTGAGCATTCAACTGTTGTCATCTCTTCCTCCGCCTGCTTTAGATACCGGGTCATCCGTTGATCTTTTCTCAGAATCTCCAGACAATCCCATTCAAACTCCTGAGAGTTCACCGACCACTGACGGTCAGCTTGGACTAGTTATATATCCTCTAGATCCTTTGTTTGACCCTATTTTGATATCACCATAGTGTCCTTATAGTATGTATGATCAGTCGGGTGTTCCTTTGGAATTATCCCCTCATACTTCTTTGACCATTCATCATCGTTTGTTGCTAGATATAGAACCCGAAGGTGATGCTCCAGTCACCTCTCCGGAGGAGTCAAAAGTCTCTACTCCACACATTGTTCCAGTGTGTTGCCTAATTATGTGTCTTTGGCATAGTTGGTTTCAAGTACACCTATTGCCACGTCACTTTACCATAAACTTGTTTGGGCGTCAAGTGCCATGCCTACTTCAAGACCATTGATTGCGAATTCAATCTCCCAATAGGCTATTACCTCAGTCCCGATGCAACCCAATATTCTGAACTCTCTTATATCGTCAGCCCCAGTCACTCGTCCGGTTCAACCTGTGGTCTCGAGGAATGTCTCTGTCAGTTCCTCCATCCCTATGGTTAGTGGCCAAGTTGTGCCACCACCTGGGGGGGCAAACCTAAATGTTTCTATGGTGTTAGGTGCCACCAATGTGAGTGGTTCACAAGCTCATATGCTTGGTATGAACTAACCTTCCTATGGTGTTATTCACAACCCTGCTGATCCTACTGGATCAAGAAATGTCCAGTACCAACAGGTTCAAAATCTCGTTGGTCCATCTAGGTCGAGAAATGTCAAGTATCAGTAGCCCTATGAGGCTCAGTTCTAATACCAAACTCCTTACATTCCATATGGTTCTCAAGGAATGGTTAATCAACCTTACACCCTTCAATCTGGGAAGTTCATTCAGCATGGCGCGTCCACTTTCGAGTGTGGCTATGGCCAGATTAAGTTCAGAAATTTTTTGGGCATTGTTCAAGTACCCTTGCAACAACAAGGACAACCTCTACACCAACAAGGGCAACCTTTGTTACCACAAGGGAAAACTTGGTTGCAGAAAGGGCTATCTGCACAACCGCAAGGGAAAATGATCCCGTAGCGAGGTCAACTGCAACAACTGTAGCATACCTTGCAATAGTTGTAGAAAACTGTGTAGCAGTAGATTCACTATGCTCAGCAAACCTCGTCCATGTCCTCGTAGGGCCAACATCTGCAACCCCAAAGACAAATTTTGCAGCCATAAGGCCAACCCTTATAGCAGCAAAAACAACCTGGGCAATAGCAACCCTTGTATACATATCAACAAGGTCAACCCTTGCAAGGGTAAGGCCAGGGTCAATTCCTGCAGAAGCAAGCCCAAAATCCTAATGTCCAAGGTCAACAGGTCCAAAATCCTTTTGGTCAAGGGTAGCAGGTACAAAAACCTAATTTCTTAGGTTAACAGGTACAAAATCCTTTTGGTCAAGGGCAACAAGTACACAATCCCTATGTCCAAGGGCAACAAGTGTATCAACCTTATGCCCAAGGGCACCAAGTCCAAAATCCTCTTGTCCAAGGACAATAGGTTCACCACCCATATGTTAAGGGATAATAGGTACAATATCCATATGTCTAAGGTCAACAGGTTCAATAGTCTTTTAACTCATATATTTCTTATCAGCAACCTATGACTGGACATTTCCAAGGTATTCAAGGTAAAAATCCTCCCTATGGTTAAGGTAACCCACAATGGAGGAAGCATCAAATGCCATATGGCCAAAATCCCCCACTGTGGGGCCAAAATCATTACCAGCAAGGATGGGCTCCTCCATTCAGACACGCTTACTGACCTCCTATGCCTTTTAATACTCAATTTCCATTCTTGGCCACAATAGAGTTTCCAAATGTATCTCACCTTACGAATGATCCAATCCTTCATTCACCATACTGGCCTCCGGTGCCATGCAAGATACCAATAGATTGTCCAAAAGTTCGATGGGAAAGAAAAGGAAGATCCTCAAGCCCATGTGATGACATATCACCTCTGGTGCTCTTCGAACTCTTACATTGATGATTCCATTCATCTTTGTCTTTTCCAATGAACCTTCACAGGTGTTGCAGCCAAGTGGTACATCGAGCTTCCTAAAAGTACTTACCATGAATTTAACTCTTTAGCCATGGATTTCCTCATGCATTTCCAGCTGTCGATTCACTATGAAACTGGCACCTATTTTCTCACATTGCTTAAGCAAGATACTGTGACACACATCTCCAATCACATCCATGAATGGAGACATAGACGTCACCTGATCAAATTCAAGATTGCTGATCCGTTTCTCATTGAATGGTTCACTAAATCATTTGTGTAACCCAATTGCTCGCGATATAGATATGGGTGGATGTGTTACTAAAGAGCAAGCCATTACTCATGCCCAGTACTTAGATCTAGTTTACTCTTAGTCTAGCACTTTTATGAGTTATTACCCAATGCTCTGTGCTGATCATCTGACCCCATGACATCAAAGTCACAAGTTGTACCTCATGTTGATGCAGTTATTGGTTCAGTATCTCGGACCCCTGCTAAATACTCTTCCAAACAGAAGTCAGTCTCGAATGTTGTTCCCAATAGTTCTTCCCAGAATACTCCTGGCCCTGGTAAAACCTCAGAGGCTCATTCTATCTAGTCTACCATAGTGGACAAATGCTCGAAAGGTAAGAAGAAAGGAAAAGGAAATGGTAAAGCCAATGCCCCAAAATAGGGTCCTCCCAAATCATCTGCTAGTGAATCTTCACAACAGAAACCTAAGTATCCTTGCCTCATTTACGAGGAGGATCACTACACTAAGGATTTTCCCCAACAATCCAAATTTAGCCATTTACTCAAAGGGACCCCCACTGTCCTCAAAGAGCCATTTCCGTCTAAACAAACCCAAATGGTAGACCAACCTCAGTCATCTGCTTCCTCAGGGTCTCAAGTGTTCATGATGAGTACGCTTATTAATGTGGCTACTAGATCAAAATATTACCAAGCTCCTGCTCTGACAGCTGGGAAAGAGAAAGAAGCCACCCCTTCTTATTTTGCCTTGAGTTCTGGCCCTCTTCATATTGAGTGTTGTAACCCTAATTCCGTTATACGGCCACCCTCTTGAGGTCTACTATGGAAATCCTCATACAATCCTAACGCCCGAGATTCTCAGCACTATAATATTGTTGAGGATTTGGCTTAGGCACGGTCAGCTATGTCAGCTCTCGAGGTGCTCCAAAGTGGCCCATCGCAGTGGAAATATTTGCTGTTAGAGATCAAGGGTATCAATCTCACCGATTCCAATTTGATATATTTTTATCTACACAACAATATTCACATCTCCCTCACCAGATTTCTTTTCTCATTTAGGTAATCATCAATGAGAATACCATCCACAGGACTGTCATCGATGAAGGTGCTTCCACTGCATCATTTCAATTGCATTTTGGAAGGCCATTGGTTCTCTTGCTTTGAACCAATCCCTAAACACTTTGGAAGCTTTCGATCGGCGTGATTCACGACCCTTTGGTGTCTTACCTAACCTTGCCATTACTCTAGAAGGCAAGATAGTGCAAGTCGAGGTAGAGATTGTTGACACCAATCTCAATTACAATCTTCTTCTCAGTTGGAGTTGGACCCGTGCTATGCATGTTGTAGCCTCCCTATTTTGCGTGATTCGTTTTCCCCATCAAGGAAAGATCGTCACTGTCGACCAGTTATCGTTCTTTTCCTCTTCCTCTTCGGATAACAATGTTCCATACATCAAGCACACTAGTGCTTCCTATGAGAGTGTGGGGGTAGGTCTTTTCAAAGATTCTTCCTTAATGGGAATTTTTCTGCTCCCACCTCCTCATGTTGCCTCTGTCAACATGGTCTTGGTCAAATCTGATCCTTGGGTCATACCTTCACTAGATCTTGTTGATACCTAGGGCGAGGTTAAGCCGCTTAGTCCGACTGAAATCAATTATGTGGAAATTGTTTCGGCTTTGAATTATGCATCCTCTGATTCTTCTGTTTCGAAGACCTCTCCCGATACATATTCTCAATCCCCGTGGCTTGGTGATTTGGAATCATCTGATCCCTTAGCCAAGACCTTCCTTTCTGATGAAGGTATCATGGAAATCATGTCTTTTGAGGAACTACCTTGGCCCAATACTCATCATCATTCCTTGTTCCTACCTCACCCACCGGTCACGTTTACCGCTTTCAAAGAGTCCTCTTCTCTGTTTCCTTCCCTCCTGCTTCTGCCACCAATCATGATTCATGAGGTATGGTTGGAAGGAATTTTAGGTAATATTACCTAAATGATTTTGTTTTATATTTCTATCAAGCCTGGTATCATTGAACATGTCCATGTTGGGGTATCTTGTTCTCCGGATGAGATCAAGACTTATACTCATCTGTTTCAGGAATTCCATGATGTATTTGTGTGGGCATGTTAGCCTTGTTAGTATTTGGCCCAAAAAATGGATCCAAAACACTCCTGAAGTCTTCTAAAGTTAATTAAGATCCTCCCAAGATCGCAAAAATCATATGCCAAAAGGCCTCAGAAGGGTGGAAATACACAATCGGGAGGCTAAAATAATCCAAAACAGTGAAAAAATAGAATATTGTAGGTGTGAATAAAGCAACACAAACTGCCGTTAGATCTGGCCGATCAACAGCACAGGTCTAACTGGCTAAATCACAATTGGCCAAGTTGAAGGGACAATTAATCGATGATTCACATCGATAGTCGCCACAGTGGAGAGCATAATCTATAAAGCCTTAGTGTTGAGCGATTAGCGATTACGATCGCATCGCATTGCTACATCGCAGCAGAACATTACCAATGGTTAGGGGGCCCACATCGCATCGTAGGTTTGAAATCAGCAGGAACATACACCATATTATATGAAGACTATTGGCTGGAGAAATATGCAATTACGATCAAATCGCATCGCAAGATCGCATCAGAATATTGCGAAGGAGCAGGGCCTCTATATAGGTGGTAAAGCTGATTGCGATGAGTCTCAGACCCGAAAGGGTTTGGGAATGAAATACATAAGATTTGAAGTCTAGAGGGAGGCCAATTTTTACATATTTCTCGTGTTTTTAAGTATTTCAAAATACAAGGGGAACAAAAGGAAAGAGAGGGGCCATAGCACACTGCAACCCGAATAAAACAAGATCATGAAGCATCGATAGTCTAGCCAGCACAACAACCATCTTAACAAACATTATGGGGCATCTCTGGCACGAGAGAGCTCCCAGGAATCATAGCAAGTTACCCAAAATATCTAAATATGGTTAGTCTTCTGTCAGAAGATGAAACCTATGAATCATGTTTCCTATTGAGGGAATCAAATGGTTAAACAAGACAGAGGGATAGATTAAGAAACTTGAAGCCTCAAAAGGCTCAGGACCATTATAAATTTGCTATAAATAGCTGAAAACAAGATGAAATAAGGGTTCAACTTCTGGAGACTAATGAGACTTTTCTACTCAAGCTTCTCATCTTCATTCATTAGTAATACAAGCTTCTTTTGTTGTTATATGTTCAATGTCCATTTTCTCTTCTATCCTAAGATCACACTTGAACATGTTGTTCATGTTTCTTCTATATCTAATTCCAGATAACTTTCATCTTATCTTTGCATTGATAAATTAGATTTGCAAGTTTCTTTTACTGCCTATAGCTACCCATTCATATGTGTTCATATATGCATTTGTTGGTACAGTCAGTATTCTCATTTGTTGCCTGTAGCCAACCATTCATTTATATTTATGTATGCATCTACCGATATGGTCAGTATTCTCCATTCATTCATTGAATCTACAAACTATTCAACATTAGTGGTCTAAAGCCTTGTAAGTTGAGGGTGTTCATGCATGTCTTGAGTAAAAACATAGTTGAAATGGTTATTTGGCTTGATCCAAACCATCATTTATTCCAATAGTTCAGAGAAAAATATTGAAGATTACATGTTACCAAGCATCTACGATCTACAACCTAGGAGAGTTTCCTGGAGTGATAACATAATTGGCACCGTTGCTAGGGAGAGGAAACTGAAGCTCAATTTCCCTGGGAAATGACATAGATCCAGCTTTGATGATAGAAAAAGTCTGGGCACTTTTTTTGTTGTAATCATCTATCTGGTGACTCTACTAGAGGCCAAACCTCGTGGCAACTCCACTTCATAGTTCTAGCTCAGTTTGTGAGGCATACTCAGAGAAATCCTCAGAAGTCACAAGCTGACCCAGTACCTGACCCTGAAAAGATCATCAAAGAAGGAAGTTATTGTAGAAAGGAGCATCAAGTTCAGGTAAACCTAAACAATCTCCTATATCTCTTCAAGGAAGGCCTATAATAGAACAAATACATGTTGAGAGTATAGTTTCTAATACTAGTAGCAAAGAAAATTCTTAGAGATTCATAAAGCTCCTTATTCTTTAGGTTTTCTTTTGTTGTATGCCCAAAGGAAACCTCACCTCCTATCCATCATACTCCTTTAGTCTTAGCAGTCACTCCTCAATCCTCTATCATTTAGACTACCAGTACTCTTTTAGCCACCACAACTATGGCAGGCCCACAAGCACCTACCAAAATGGAAAGAATCATAGCTGCTAGGTATGGACCTCTAATGCTGCCCACTCCTTTGAATGCTATGCGTAGTGGAGAATATCAGAAGTATATGCCTAATTTCACTGGAACTGAAGGTGTTTCAACTGAAGAACATCTTGAGCCATTCTATAGCTATGCTAATAACCTAGACATTAGTGAAGATGATGTCTGGATGAGAGTCTTTGTCCAAAGCCTAGATGGAGAGGCTAGAAAATGGTTCAGGGAACTGACCCCAATATCTATAGCAAATATTGAGGCTTTAGATGATGCATTCCTAAAGCATTGGGGGGATAAGAAGGATCTCCTTTACTACCACACTAAGTTTGGGAACTTACAAAGGGAAAATGGTGAGTTGTTGTTTGATTTTAATAAGAGATTTAACTGCATGTACAACAAGATACTAGCTGAAGTAAAAACCCACCACTACCTCTGCTAGACTCATCTATGCCAGTGCCTTTGATTCTAACCATTGTTTACTATTGAGGGAGAGGCAATGTGCTTCTTCGACTAATATGTAAGATGCAGCCCTAGAAGTAGAATCAAACATCATGGCTGCAAAAAAGATCAAAGGTAACGCTGATAGAAGGAAACAAAGGGGCGAGCCTTCATCATCTTTAGATCCCAAGATCTATAAAATGGCCAAGATGATAGAGTCATTAACATTTGAAGTTTCCAAATTAAAGGTTGAACAACACCATGGGAAAGGAAGAGTTCCTAACACATTTTCTCCTCCAAATCCAAACCCATATAGAAGGGCAAATGAGCAGTTGCAGATTTTGCAAAAAGGAAAAGATGCCAATGAAGACCAAAGGGTGAAGACACCTTTCAAAAATGCAGTCATGGAAGAAGAGCAGTTTGAAGAAGATAATGATGTCCATTTTATGGAAGACAAAGGAAGTGCCACCTTTTTAACTAAAGCTTCCTATGAGAAGTCATTATTCAATGACCTTAACAGTCGAGAATGGGATGGTGAAGCTATTCTACAAACTGAAGATCAACACTAATGTAATTTGAGGTCTATGATGAATGATGTCAAGGAAACTCATGTTCATGAAGTTGTTGTCCCTGCAGAACATCAAGCTAATAAGCAGAAGCAACCAACAGTTGATCCTATCATCCTCAAAGCTCCAGCCATAGAGGTAAGAGGCCTTGACAAGTCCCCTTCTTCTTTCAGTTTTCAATCAGAAATTCAGAAGCTAAGAATACCTATGCTTCTGATTGAACTAGTGAAGAATGAGTCCTTCAAAGCATCCATCCTTGAGGATCTTGAGCCTAAAGCAATCCCAACCTCCATTGACTATGTAAATCTACAAGATGACCAACCAGCTATTATTCTCAGCCCAATGATTGAAAATTGTGAAGACAACTCCCCATCATTCTATGTTTCTCTATCTATTCTTGATGAAATCCTTCATAATTGTCTTCTAGACACTGGAGCTAGCCATAATCCAATGTCCGAGGCTATCATGGATAAGCTCGGTCTTGACATTACCAATCTTGATCAGTTGGCCTCTACGCACTTAAAAAACTAGTTTCCTAGATCACAGAGGAAGAGGGCCCACAAATTTGGGACATGTCTTTTAATGGGTCTTGCTCTAAGGAAGCTGCAGGAGCAGGTGTAATCCTTGTGTTCCTCACATAGTAATGCCTTGATTCATCTTTCATATTAACTTTTTAGGACAACAAAACCTTCCAAACAAAACATCAAAAGATGAAAGCATGCAGATATGAGGTGAAATATAGGTCATCTATGCCAAACAAAGTCAAATGCTGCAAAATTTTTGAAGTAGCTGATCAAATTAATAGGATTTTGCAAGTCTTTGATGATTTTGCTAATATGCACGTTGACCAAGAGAAAGAAACCTTTGATAGAGAGATGAAAAGGGTCAATTTTCAGTTTGGTGACTGTTTTGTCAAAAGGGATGCATTAAAGGAAGGAGGAGATGCTGTTGATAGCCTAGTCAGTGGGTAGTTTTTGAAACGTTATCTCATTTAAGGCTTTAAATACTTGGTATTGTAAATATGTTTTTCAAGTTTTTATTTCATGCTAAATAGGCTCCATGCCCAATACAACACTAGGAGGAAGATTTAATTTTGTTTACAGGAAAGGCATTGCTATGTGATTCTTGAAAACTCACTAGGAGGATTTCATCCCCAGAAGGAGCCAGTGTTAGCCTTGTTGGCATTTGTCCAAAAAAATGAATCAAAAACACTCCTGAAGTCTTCAAGAGTTGATTAAGATCCTCCCAAGATTGAAACAATAATATGCCAAAAGCCCTCAGAAGGGTAGAAATACGCTAGTGGGAGGCTAAAATACTCAAAAATAGTGAAAAAATAGAATATTGCGGGCGTGAACAGAGCAATGCACAGCTACCATTAGATTTGGCCAATAAACGACCCAGATCTAACTGGCTAAATCCCAATCAGCCAAGCTGAAGGGACAGTTAATCGGTGACTCACATCAGCAGTCGCGGCAGTGGAGAGCATAATCTATAAAGCCCCGACGTTGAGCGATTAGCGATTATGATCAGATCGCATCGCTACATTGTAGTGGAACATTACCAAGGTTTGGGGGCCCACATTGCATCACAGGTTTGAAATTAGTAGGAACATATGCCATGTTATATGAAGACCATTGGTTGGAGCTATATGCGATTGCGATCTAATTGCATCGCAAGATCACCTCAGAATATTGCGAAGGAGTAGGGCCTCTATACAGGTGGTAAAACCGATTGCGATGAGTCCCGGACCCGAAAGGGTTTGGGAATGAAATCCACAAGATTTGAAGTCTGGAGGGAGGCCAATTTTCATGTATTTCCTGTGTTTTTAAGTATTTCAAAATACAAGGGTAACAAAGGGAAAGAGAGGAGCCATAACACACTGCAACCCAAATCAAACGAGATCATGGAGCATCGACGGTCCAGCCAGCACAACAACCATCTTAACAAACGTTATGGGGCATCTCTAGCACGATAGAGCTCCTAGACATCACAACAAGCTGCCCAAAATATCTGAATATGGTTAGTCTTCTGTCAAAAGTCGAAACCTACGAATTATGCTGCCTATTGAGGGAATCAAATGGTTAAACAAGACAGAGGGATAGATTAAGACACCTGAAGCCTCAAAAGGCTTAGGACCATTATAAACGAGCTATCAATAGCTGAAAACATGATGAAATAAGGGTTCAACTTCTGGAGACTAATGAGACTTTGATACTTAAGCTTCTCATCTTCATTCATTAGTAATACAAGCTTGTTTTGTTGTTATATGTTCAATGTCCATTTTCTCTTATGTTCTAAGGTCACACTTGAACAAGTTGTTCATGTTTCTTCTATATCTAATGCCAGATAACTGTCATCTTTTCTCTGTGTTGATAAATTAGATTTGCAAGTTTCTTTTACTGCCTGTAGCTAGCCATTCGTATGTGTTTATATATGCATCTATTGGTACAGTTAGTATTCTCATTTGTTGCCTATAGCTAGCCATTCATTTATGTTTATGTATGCATATTCCGGTATGGTCAGTGTTCTCCATCCATTCATTGAATATACAAACTATTGAACATTAGTGGTGTAAAGCCTTGTAAGCTGAGGGTGTTCATGCATGTCTTGAGTAAAAACATAGTTGAAATGGTTATCTGGCTTGATCCAAACCATCATTTATTCCAATAGTTCAGAGAACAATATTGAAGAATACATGTTACCAGGCATCTCTGATCTACAACCTAGGAGAGTTTCCTAGAGTGATAACAGGTCCTACGAATAAATGCCTAGCATTGATCCTAGCATTGTTGTGCACGAAATACCAACTTATCCTCAGGTGAAGCTTGTTCACCAAAGGCTCCGCCTGGTTTGCCCTAGGAAGGATACCACTATCAAGGGCGAATTTGAAAAACTTCTCAAAGCAGGGTTCATCTATCCCATCCCTCTCACAGATTGGGTATCAAATATTGTCCCCATGACAAAAAACAAGACATGATCCATGTTTGCGTTGATTATCGATATCTCAATCATGCTTGTCCTAAAGATAACTATCCTACTCCCTCCATTGATCAAATCATTAATGAATTTACTGAGAGTGAGAATTTTTCCTTTATGGATGGTTTTTCTAGTTACAACCAGATCAACATCGCACTGGACAAACAAGAAAAGATGGCTTTTATCTATCCATGGGGTACGTTCACTTACAAAAAACTCCATTTCGGCTTCAAAAATTTTGGAGCTACATTTCATTGGGAAATGTCCTATGTGTTTCATGATATTCGCAACATTGTCCAGCCTTACTTGGATTACCTTCCTACTCATTCTCGTCAGCGCCAAGATGAGCCTGACCATCTTCGGCTTTATCGTTTCCAAGGATGGTATTCGCCTTGATCTACTTAAAGTCGAGGCCATTCTAAATTTACCCCCACCATCTTCATTGCACCAACTCTAGAACCTGCAAGGAAAGGCAAATTTTCTCCATTGTTTTATACCTAATTATGTTGGGGTAGCTACAGGATTTACCCTACTGCTAAAACAAGGAACGCCCTTTGTATGGGATGAAGTTGCCCAAAAATCTTTTGATGATCTTAAGGCCATCATCATAAATGCTCCTTTGTTGCATCCTGTGGATTATTATTGAGATTACTTTCTTTACCTAGCTCCAACCCCTAGCACCATTGCTATGGTCTTGGTCTAAGACGATGACGAAGGCAACGAACATGTTATCTACCACCTTAGCCATAATCTCCACGACACTTAAACACATTATGCCCATGTCGAGAAGTTGGCTTTGGTTGCTGTCCAGGCTATTTAATTTTTTTGGCACTACATCCTCTTGCACACGACTATGGTGATTTCCAAATCCAACCCCATGACCTACATCCTGACTCATCAGTTGTTGGGGGGAAATATTCTAAATGAATTGTCATCCTACAAGAATTCGATTTGGTATTTACTACTGCCAAATCTAAGAAGTCACTCATTTACACTTAATTGATTTGTTCCCCTCCTTCTAAATATCTCCCTACCGGTGCAGATGAACAGCTCCAGGACGAGACTCTCTTCTTGATTAGCACTCTTGATCCGTGGTACGGTGATATCATCATGTATCTCTAGATGTCCACATTCTAGTCTGCATTGACTAAGGATGATCGTCGAAGGATTTGGCATCACTCCCAACCCAATTGTATTATTGGTGATACTTTATACCGTGTCAATGTCGATTCAGTTCTTAGTTGATGCCTTATGATTGAGGAGGCTGAAAGAGTTCTTAGTGACTACCACTTTGGGGCATGTGGTGGTCATATGTATGCCTATGCTAGCACTCGAAAAACCCTTTGCATTGGTTATTTTTGGTCGTCCATTTTCAAGGACTCCATCCTTGTTGTTTGCAAGTGCCATGAATACCAAATTTACCAACGCAAGATGTGTGTCCACCCCATTCACATACATCCCGTCATTACCATTGGTCCTTTTGCCAAATGGAGCATTGATTATATGACATGTAACCCTCGTTCGGCTTGGAGGCATGGCTATATTATCATTGTTGTGGATTACTTCACCAAATGGGCCAAAGCGATGCCTACATACTCTACAAACAGTAAAATGATGACTCAATTCCTTTTTAATCATGTTATTTCCAGGTTCAGCATACCTCAAGCCATTGTCACAAACCATGGATCCATTTCAGAGATTACATGATGGTTGAGCTGACATCCATGTTGGGTTCACACCATGATGGCTCGAACCCATATTATACTCATGTCAATGGCCAAGTTAAAGCCATGAACATGGTTTTGGTTAAAATGCTTTAGCATACTATTGGGATGCACAAGTCAAATTGGCATCTCATGCTCTTTTCAGCTCTACGGGCTTACCAAACCTCAACCAAAGACACAATTGGTTTTACACCATTCTAGCTAGTCTATGGTATGGAAGCAAAATTATCGATCAAATGCGAGATTCCTTCACTCAAACTAGTTGTTGAACTTCTCCTCGAAACATCCCCTCAAGAACAAGCCCTCTTATATTTAGAATGACTGGATGAGACTCATCGTCTCACCGCATTGGTTATCGAAGCACAAAAGAAATAGTTCAAGTCCAATTTCAATCAATCGGTCTCGCCTTGGACGTTCTCTGAGGGTGATTTGGTCTTACTATATGGCCAAGCTAATGATAATATGGGGGTAGGCAAGTTCGAACCTATGTGGCAGGGGCCCTACATTGTGAAACTTGTTTTGCAAAAAGAGTCCTATGAGCTTATTGATTATGAAGGAAATCCTCTGGATAAACCCAGAATGGGCTTTACCTCAAGAAGTACTATACTTAGGTCATCTTGCATAGTTACTTATGTACATTAGTGTGTCATTCATTTTTGTGCAGTGTGGTTTGGTGTGTTAGTCTTCAAACATCTTTCCTGTTTACTATGTTTTCCTTGCATTGTAGATGTCTGCAACTCCTCACATCAATTTCGCTAATGGTGCTTGTCATAGTACCCGAAACCTATCATCTGTGGCATGGGCTATTTATGACCCTAACGGTGAATTGATTGACCTTCAAGGTATCTATTTAGGTCGCACAACTAACAACATTGTTGAATATAGTGCAGTCCTTCGAATTATTGTTAGAAGCCATTTCTCTTGGCATTCGAGAGTTGGTTGTCAACATGGATTCACAGCTTGTCGTCCTTAAACTCAACAGGAAATATTCCGTTAGGAACCCTCAAATATTGAGAATATATCTCTCTATTTGTCTACTGGAAAAAAATTTTGATTACATTACATATCATCATATTCCTAGGCACATGAATACATTGATAGATGCGTTAGCTAATTATGTGTTGGATAGACATTTATGAAACATGTGAAAAGATAAAATAAACCATTTGTACCATAGTAAGCAAGAAAATACAACATATATATGGTGATAATATTTGATACATCAAAACCACAATAAATAATATGTGTGTCCAAAATAACATCGGAGGCTCACAGGCCTCATATAACCGTGGCACGCAAACCTCAAAAGTTGTAAGTGTTGGACCTAGGAACTAATCAGCATGGTGATCATTGTAAAATGCCACAACTCATGCAACATGAGTCAGCAATCGGTGGATCCAATCCGATACTCCCACCATGTGTCTCTGGTACTGGTGAGGAATGTCTACCACTCGATGATACTCTGGGACCCTCAAGGTTCCTCGTGATCTCCTCTTTATTGTCACTCCCCTCCTGATAAGGAGCAATAGCGTCAATCAGGAAGGCGATGCGCCTAGATATTGGGGACATTCCAGTAAAGCGCTCTGGTCCAACATCTACATTAACAAAGAAAAATGTTATAAACACATATACACCAAAAACAATTAAAAAATCTCAAAATTAAAAATTGATTTTTTACCTTCATCATCAAAATCCTCTCCATCTAGTAGCAACATGTCTGGATCTCCAAGGAAGTCAATGCCACTATATGGCTAGTCCTCCATGATGATCTTCTATCATCATAGCCATAAAAAGAATGCAGGTCTATATGACATGTGTTGGCCCCTAGTGATCTTAGGCATCAAACAACTCTAGCGGGCCATCCATGGGTCATGTGGCATGAGAAGATCTATCTCAGTCAACTGGTACTGGAATAGTGGCACTCGTTCCAAGAAAAAGGTCACTAGTACAGATCCAAAGCAAAATTGCTTCAGATTCCTTGCCTTAGCTTTGGTCAGTTGGCACTTTATGTTGATCTTCATGGCCTTTGTCCACTCGAATATAGTTGGTGTTATGGAGTCAATAGCATACAAGAACTTCGACTTGTTAGTCTCGTGCATTGCCTGGGACCCTGCCACTCTGTTGATGGTCAACAGAAGCACTCTCAATGTCAGATCTTGAACAGTGGAAACTTTGATCTTCCCAATCTTGGATTTGACGGCCTTAGGGAAATGTTTGGCAAGCAATGTGGATATGCTTACCCCAATCGGTCGTGGCCCATATAAGTTAACTAGTTCCCCTCTTCGAGACAGTCCTGTAATTAAATATAGAACTAAAGTTTCTAACTCTAGCTCCTATTCTCCAATGACAAATATTTCTCGGTTTATGTCCTAGAGACTAATCAGGTACCGAAGCAACTTAGGTTGGGCCCGCATCCCTGGTGTGAGAAATAATTTTAGGATCCCACAAGCCCTCAAATTTTCCAGGCAATTTGGATCAATCAATGCCTGGGTGTCCACATCTTCATGTTCCCATTCTTTCCTATCTACCATTTTCAGCAATTCTTACCTACAAAAGCCATAGATTTGAGTCAACAATCATTATTGACCAATAAATTTCAAGTTTCAACAGTGGTTTTATGAGGAAATATGGTTTTTCCCTATTCACGGCATTGGCATGTCTGTTTTAAAAATATTTGTGTCAACGACGCGATAGGCTGTGTTAATTACCCTAGGCCAGCATGAATTCTGTGCCCAAAATTCACGCCAACCGAGGGCAATTTTTTTATTATAAAACCTCCCTAAAAAAACCTAAAAATGGTTAAAAATGGGAATAAAAGGCATGAAAATGGAGCTTAGGGCCTTGGCTCTTACCTGTAACTGGTGGCTCGGTGAATGACCCCCCGGATCTCCCACAATCTGCTCTAGGACAATTAGGGAAAAAGTAAGTAAAAAGTCTTCACAACAAGGTAAAATGGTAAATGGTAAAAAATATATTTACTTTTCCCCTTTTTATTCAGTTTTTCATGAAGTTTTTGTAAATATTTTAACCTATTTTGCCTCAAAATTTGGATAATTCAATTTACCTTTTTTCATAGTGACAGGTGATGGATGTTCGATGATGATGATGAGTCATGTTTTAGCTCTTTTTTAAACTCATATGAAAATATTGCCGAGTATTTTTCCCTTTTGACTCATAAAAAAGAATAAAATGGGGGGTTTGCTTTCAATAACTTTTCCAAACCTTTAAAATCAAAGAGATATCCAAGCCCTTGTCATTTAGAACTCATTAACGAATGCGAAACATCATGTGCCTAGTATAAGTTCACCCCTTTCTTCAAGCTGGGATGCACTATTTACGAAAAAGATACTCCTTGACTAAAATGCTCAAGCAGTTCTCTCAAGTATCATTTTCTACCTTTACGGGCTCGAGAGACACAAAAATACGAAAAGGGACCATGTGGAGTTCTTTTTTACGTGTCTTTTTCAAAATCTCTGAACATGAAAAAGATAACAAGTTACACCTTTGTTGGACTCGTTAAAATATTAAATGACATCGGATTCATCATCATGACAAACATGAGCTTCTCCTTCCTAGGGCTTGTTAAACTTACTAGGTTGGATTCGTTCGAAGGATGAACTTACAGTGCAAGCATATGCTATCTCCTTCAAGCTTGCGATTAAAAAAATAATTGGGGTACCTGCCAGAAATGGTGGGGAGAAATTTGGAAATCTAATCGGTTGTGTCGGTAGCTCACTCTTGAACATGATACTTTCTGCTTCGTGTCAGGTTTGGATATCCTCCTTTGTATAGTTGACCTTCTTGGGTTGGGCCATTCATTTTTTCCTTCCATTTGATCTCTACCACATCATCATGACCACTGATCCTATGGATCCAAAAGCTACCAAACTTCTAGTCGTGCTGCCGATATGTTCAAGAGTTGTCCTTCTGTAGTTACATTTACCTCTGATTCTCTGTATCATCCAAAATCATTTTGCATCCTTTTGTCTCATGTCGATGATGTGGAATACATTATGGCCCTCCTTTGACATGGTCATTTTTTGTTCACTTCAACTCATTATCCAAGAAGTTGATCGAGAGACTCCCTTCCAGTACCTTAGAGCTTGCATGCCCTAATGGAAGCTTCTTCGCACTCGAAGGCAAGTTCACATCATTGGCTTTTGATCAAGTGATTTCACGGGTGTTCGACTTCAGTTCCTCTATTCACATTCCATGGATTGTGTTGATGGTACCTTGAGGACCATTGTCATTATTGGTGGTTTCTCTCATTCTTGTTAACAATTTGCATCATTGACTGTTAATCAAGCAAATTTCTAGTATGTTCAACATCAACACATCTATTCACATGTTAGAATTTGTACTTTTATCGAGTCATGTTGGAGTGCAAGACCCTGGGCTCAGATCACAATAGTCCAGGTTGTGAAGTGATGTGACATGGTTATGTTGATATGAATGTCTCTTTCAGATGGATGGTTGTGACCATACCATGAGTTATCATCTATGATCCTTCTCATTTTTGGATGGCTGTGACCATACCTTAGTTTCATCATGATCCTCTTTGACGGATGGTTGTGCCCATACCTAGATCCATTTATATGATCATTCTTTGGATTGCTGCATCCATGCCATGATTCATGCATCATTTGAAAAATCTCTCACTTATGTATATGTATTTGTACTTGCTTGTAGGTTTTCTGATAGCATACTATGGTTCCCCGCACTCATTCATAAAGAATTTCATCCCTCACTCTAGTTCGGCCTTCACACTTTAGGAGACATCTGTTACACAGCATTTTTTCACTGTCCCTATACTCCCCATTCCTTTATCCTAGAGGATCTCTACAGTGAATCCTACATGCTTACCCTTCATGAAGAAACTCCCATTGTGTCCCTCTTCATGAGTAGAACAATTCCCTTTTGCACCATTTCTCCAAAATCTTTTGTTTTTCCAAATTTACAAGACCAACACTAATGGCCTTTGTCCTCCTCGTGCCAATATTGAGGGATTAACACTATCCCTAGCACCGACCAGAGCGACTAAGCTGTGTTTTAGTCATGCTAGTCCTCTTATGGAAAGTTTTTCAAATAAAGATCTGAAGCTTCTAGCTTTAGAAGCTTCGTAACGGAAGTCTGGTAAACGGTTTGGCTCGATGGGGTTGAGGATGTTAGTTTGGTCTCCTTTCCCCTATAATGATGGAACTACCTCAAGAGATAAGACCTTCTCCCATGAGAAGACGATCCATCTCCCATCCATTCATCCTATATAAACCTACCTTTTTCCCAAGCATAAGCTAGTGTTAATGTTGGTGTCCTAGTGCTAATTAAGTTTGGAGCAAATAGCAAGGTATTTATAGTTGTAGCTCTCTAGTTGTGTGAGGGAGAAGTGTGAATTTGGTTTAATGTGAAGCCTAAAGGGAAGAGCCTTAAAACCATTGTGGTTGAGGCCATCATGGAATGCTAGCATAAGTGTGTGGGAACCTGGTTTTGTGGAGGAGAATGACAACGTCAAGGCAATGGTTGTAATCTCTTCTTCATTCAATATATATGAAACTATTGATTGATTTCCTACATGATTTTTCATCTTACATGTTCATGGCTTAATGTTTCTTGACTTGTTAAGTAGGTTGAATTACAATTTGTCTATTATCATGGTTGTTATTTTCTTTTGTTTACTTGTTTTAGTTGTTTGAAGAAGGAAATGAGAGATAGCTGGAGCAAGCGAGCAAGGACATCATCAAACAAGATAAGCGTACTAAGATCTTAATTGGTTATAACCTAAGGAAATATTCTGTAGAATGTATCAGTTGTGGCTAAACCCATTAGCAGGCTAGAGGAATTGTTTATGTTCGCACTCATAATTTTACTTCACCACAGGTCCTAGTCAGTGGAATGAGGGAGAGAGAAAAATATTTGGCTACTTCATCATCATACCCCCTCAATACCTCAAAGAAACCCACCCAATTATGCCTTGTGAATATTTCTAGCACAGAAGGGTGTTGGTGAATCCTCATAGTATTGATGGGCTCCCTTCTATTTAACTCCCCTATCATTTTGTCTGATGGATGGAGGAGAAGAGATGTCTGATACAAAATTTTAATGGAGGAATTTGAACTGAAATTTCTGTGGATACAATTCCCTTTTACCGTAATCAATTTTAACAAACTAGAGGATTTTTTGTTCCTTTCACTTGGAAAAATAGGAGGAAATGTAGGGCCTACCTCCTTACAATGCTTGATGTAGCCAACCCCTGTTTTTCTCCCTCTGAAATTGCTCACTGCCAATCGGGTAGACTGCCTAATTGTATCCAATAGGATTCCTATGGGATCCTATAGAATTCCCTATAGGATCCTATAGGTAGTCCTGTGTAGGAAAAAGAATGAAATTTACCTCTTGTACATTGTTGGAGGGCCAAGAGTGACTTTGCTAGTGTGAGCCTCAAGAATGTGAATGCATTGATGCATGGGGATCAACGTTTATTTTCTCTTATGGATTGTTTGAGTGAGGTAGTGTGTTGGCAGCCAAGGTACAAATATCTATTTTTGGAACATTGGTCCCACTACCACATCATCATTCTCCTCACCTCATAATCAAGTCGCACTTTGGGCATCTGTAGCTTAACTACTTTCAACTCCATCCTCCTTTTCTTTGACTTGACTGCTGCCGCATGTGTGAGGACTAACTATTTTGTCCTTGTTGATTGAATGAAGGTGGCCAATTCAACTGGCCACCTTTCGCTTATAACCAACTCGTTCACAATATTTACATATTTTGATCACATTATGCAAATGAGAGAGTGGAAGCGAGATACTTACCTATGGTAACAAAACCTTGTTGGAATTTGTTGAAGAAATGAGTTTTTTGTTGTGATTTGGCTACATGTGATTTCTCCTCTCTCTTTTTTTTATATTGTCCTTTGATGATTTTCCTTGATGTGCACGTACCTGGTGTTGATGATGATAATGTTGTTGCTACTGCTAGGCTTTGGAGGAGATTATCCTACCTTTGAATCTAATCTGGATTTAAACAGGAACACAACATATTAAAGATATAACTATAAATATAGAGATGCAGTGGAAATAATACTTCATTTCATTAATGTAAAATACTGAAATATGCTTACAAACATAAATGGAAATAAACCAGCTAGAGTGATGGTAACTTATCTCTAAGAAGAGATGTGGTGGCTACATCCTCTAAATTGTGTTACAATGAGGCTCGAAGGCCTATTTACTGTTGAGAAACAATGGAAAACCCTAAACATCCAAAAACCTAACCCTAGAAGATGAAACACCAAACTATGGACCTCGTTTGAGTAAATTGGTACATCAACTTCTGAAGGCCGTAAGTTTGACATACGATCTATGTTTGATGCGTACAATATCTCGTTAGAAAGATCTATCTGAGAACTACAACTTTGGGAAGAGAAAAATCAATCCATGGACCCATGTTGCTCCCAGTTTTCCCAAAAAAGTCGTTTAGGGCCTCAAAATGGCACCAGAAGTTTAGGACCTAAAAAATTGCTAAAAATAGTAAATTGCGCTACAATTAAAGAAACTAAAAAAATGAAAGAGACAGTTATGGGGGTCCAAATGGGATAGGTGGGTGGCCACCAACATCCACCTGGATCATTCCTCCCCCCTTAGGAAGCAATGGTCCCCATTGCATTGAGTTCCTCCATGAGATGAGGAAGTTGCTCTTGAACTTGGTCCCTAGTGAGCTATTCTGCAATCTCTGTTATGTCCAGTAATGGTGGGAAGCATGGTTGAGGGTGGTCCACATTGAACACTCGGTGCAAGTGAAGTAATGGGGGAATACTGTGTGTCAACTTGTCTGGCATTCGATGTTGATCATGTCGCTACTTGTACTTATCACTTTTCATAATGGAGTGGTGATATATTGCCCCATTGGGTGGAGGTGCTCTGGGAGTTAGATCAAATGAATTATTGACCTGATAGTGTAACGATACCCCTGTGGGTGAGAAGAAGATGTTCTTGTGTTCTTTTATGACCATATTCTTTTGTTGCTATTGCTACGTGGAGGAACCCTTTGCAGGGGTCATGGATGTGGCTACAATCTTCCCCTTACTTTGGGAGCGAACCAGACAGAAAATGAATTTCCTAGTATGGGAGATGAGCTTGTTGCATTTCTTAGCAGTGATCAAAGAGGTGGCGGTAGGTGGGGCTGCCTCTGGTATCCTCTATAATGAATTACACAAAGAAATAATAATATCATGAGGCCTTGGCTCATACATAGCATGTCGCCTCCAGAAGTATGGTTGGCCTAATAATACATCACAAACATCTAGGGGTGCAACATCACACAATACCTCGTCTGTGAAGGGTTTGATGTTGTAGGGAAGGCGACACTGCTGGTGAACTCGGAGCTCTTGTCCTTGGTGAAGCCACCAGATACTGTACGGTTGCGGGTGTGGTGTAGTCGATAGTCCCAATTGCTTCATGACCTCTGCTAAAATGAGGTTCTTTTCACTCCCACTGTCAATAAGGAATTGCAGCGGCAAACCCTTCACCCACATCTATGAGTGGAAAAGACGCTCCCCCTCCTCTGGATCTTCTGGCTCATTCTTTTGGATCTTGGTGGTGGCAACAATGGTTTTGGTCTCTACATCAATGATCTGCTTCCCTTTGTCATTCCCTTTGTCAGGTTCTGACTCAGGGTCAGAACATGCATCTGATTATGAAGCTTTCAACTCGGCCACAAGCGACTGTTTGGTCCGACACTCACTTGTGTTATGAGTGGGGCTCTTATGGAACTCACACCACTTTCCTATGTCCTTCTTCGACTTCGTGGTGTTTTTCTTTTCTTGTGACTTTGACAAGTTGTCTTGGGTTGCCCCGTCTTGGCTTTGCCCTTGGTTCTATGATTTAACGAAGCCTTTCCCTTGCTTCGGATTCGCAGATCCGAAGTCTCGCTTCTTCGGTTTAAAATTTTGTTTGATTTTGACAATGTATCGGTACATCATTCCAAGCGAGGAGATGTTCAGGAACTCCATCTCTTCATGGATGTATCTATGTAGGAAGCTGCGGTATTTGAGTACCAGATACAACTCAGAATATTTGATACCCAACTGTGTGCAAGGGTATGAAAAATGTTTGTGAACTCTGGCACATCTTGGTCCCTTCCCTGCCGCAGCGTGGTCCACTTTATGTATTTGTACTCATAGCTTTGGACAAGGTAGTATTGCTCCTTGATGGCATCCCAGAATGAATTCCAAGTGGGTGTGACTAAAAATAGTGAACTTGTATTTAATCCTTCTACTCACAGTAGGTTTCCCACTAGTCCTTGACGTGGGGGGCTTCTTTGAGAAGAG
Organism: Pinus taeda; assembly: GCA_000404065.3. Classification (NCBI taxonomy): domain Eukaryota; kingdom Viridiplantae; phylum Streptophyta; class Pinopsida; order Pinales; family Pinaceae; genus Pinus; species Pinus taeda. The sequence continues at coordinate 185,458 of APFE031042097.1, forward strand.
CGAAAATAATCTTTTCCCGACTGGAAAAATCATGAACAGAAAAAAACCCTCTAGCCGATTTAACCATTTATCAATGACATTTGCGTCTATCTGACCCTTGAATATGGGGATTTCAAAATTAACTTGTACCTTAAACGGTGTGGCGTTTCCAGAGCAGCTGTTGGAAGCCGATGCGTTGCCCCTGGGTAGTCACTGAAGGATCTGGGAAAAGTTGTCCATCATCGCGTTCCTTTGTCACTTGAGGGCTTCTTTGAGAAAGATTTTGATAGGATCTCCTACACCCTCATCTTTCTTTTCATCCTTTATGGGAGGCTGTTGGGAATTGCGAGGCTGGTCTTGCAAAGGTTCCACCAGTTCAAGCCCTAACTCCTTATATCCCAACCTCGTTGGGGACATGCAAAGAAAAACAAAGAAAAAGCAAACCGCTATGATACCACTAATCCGGATTTAAATATAAATGCAACAAAATACAGAGATAACCATATACACAAAGATGCAGCAGAAACAATGCTTCATTTCATTAATGGAAAATACCGAAATATGCTTACAACCAGAAATGGAAATAAACCAGCTAGGGCGATGGTAGCTTATCTCTCAGAAGAGATGTGGTGACTACATTCCTTTGAAATGTGTTACAATGAGGCTCAGAGGCCTATTTATTGTTGATAAACAATGAAAAACCCTTCACATCCCAAAACCTAACCCTAGAAGATGAAACGCCAAATTGTGGGCACCGTTTGGGTAAATTGGTACATCAATTTCCCGGGGTCGTAACTTTGGCATATGATCTCCGTTTGACGCGTACGATAGCTCCTTAGAAAGATCTATCCAAGAACTACCACTTTGGGAAGGGCAACATCAATCGATGGACCGATGTTGCCCCCAGATTTCCCAAAAAATGTCGTTTAGGACCTCAAAACGGCTCCAGAAGTTGAGGACCCGAAAAACTGCTAAAAATAGTAAGTTGTGCTACAATTAAGGAAACTGAAAATGCTGAGAGAAACAATGATGGGGGTCCAGATGGACTTGGCATGTGGCCACCAATATCCACCTGGATCACAGTCAAAGAACCATGATACTGATCGATGCTGAGCACAAGGTGACCTATCAATAATGAAAATAGGGCTAGGGTGTGGCTCTAGGCTTGCCCTCAGAGTAATATGTCATCATCGATAAGGACAAGACTCGCTAGCAAGAAGTCTATGGAGACCTTCTCAAACCAGTACGAGCAAAGGACCAATATAACTGATTTGATGTCAAACATGACACTGACAACCAGGAATGGCTGACTGAAAAATAGGTCAAGAGACACCGCAGAGAGGCCGACTCAAGCTTACTTCCCTTGAATAAAAGAACCACTCAATGATGACTATATGGTAGCATATGATATCTTTGTATAAGCTCGTCATGTAGAAGGCATGAGTGAACTCTCCATATGATTGGAAGAGATAACCAATCGAAGGAAAACTGACTCAATAACAAGGTTAAGGCATACCTAAGTCAAACTAAATCCTACCCAAAATGGAGGAGAGACTTTCTTTTGAGTGCTTTGTTCAAGGGCGACACAACTGACTCTAGCTACCAACAATATATGGAAATTTTGTCTCGGTCCGCTCTTTTTGGAAAATATATATATTTTTTGTCTTTTTCTTCAGCTGGAAAAAGAATAAAAGAATGCTATAGTACAATGGAAAGAACGAGTGTCAGAGAAACAAATGATCTAGTTCTTGGGATGGGAATAATACTATGCTCAATGCAGGGAGGTGAAACTGGTCAAGGAAACTCAAAGGGATGTTCCTTCCACGGGTCAAAGGATGTGTTAAGTTACAGAAGCTAAGTGATTGCATGGTTGATTTTGCAGAAGACATGGTCAAATAAGTGGCTTAAACACAAGTCCAAGTGAAGCCGGCTCAAGCCCAAATGGTGCAAATAGTCAAAATGCAATGCAACAGTACAACTCAACACAAAGGAGCCTCTAGGGTATAAGGCCAAAAATAAGCGTAGGAGCAAGGAGAATGAGTCTTCAATGCACAAGTCATGGCGGGACTAAAGAGGATGCCCAAGCCTACTCAATATAAGAGAATGGACAACTAATGTTAGTGAGGTTCTAACTAAGATGCCCATGTAAAGGATGGCTCTATTTTAGCATTATGATTTAAAAATCGGTGACTGGACATGGTTTGCTAACCAAGACATGATGGGATCAACCCTATGGCTAATGTATCACTCAACGGAGGCTAGTATGCAAGATGCAACGGAAAAAATGGTTTTCCCTAACCTATATGCCAGTGAGTGAATGATACTTGCCATGACGGGTCAGCGATCATGGGACCAAAATATGATCTTGAAGAAGTCTCCAAAATATCCTAAAACAATAACCCATTCTCGACAATCCAAGTCCACAAGTCAAAAAAATCAAGTTTTGAGAAAATGTTTTGAAATTTCAAAGCTATATAATGACTTTTAGACTCACAAATTTTTTATTTCTGTTTGGAAAAGAGCTATGGATCAAAAAGGAGCAAACTTGCCTCTGAAGAATTGGACCATTCAAATCACGTCAAAGTTATTAGGTAACCTTCAAATCATGCTTGCAATGTTTTGTGATAGTTTTTAGAAGTTTTCATTAAGATTTGACTGTGGGAATTCATGCCAAAAAATCCAACTCTGCGTACATGCGGGTTTGATGTGATCAACCTGTGTATACGATGCCCCTACATGCCACTGTGTGTAAAGGGGACCCACGTGTATGCAAGTTGAAGCTCAAACACAAAATCTAACGGTTGAAACTCATTTTTTCAGGATGACCATCACATGGAGAGAGAGAGAGAG